>JAEIFV010000769.1:0-149055 GCA_018904265.1 Lordiphosa collinella
TTTTTTTGGACTTTTTTTGCATTATTTTATAGCTTGGAATTTCCGAATATCCCCCAAAAGAATTTTCGAAAACTCGAAATAGTTTAAAGATATAGTCCTTTTAGTGACCCAATGTGACCTAAATTCCCAAGCAACTGCAAACTTTAAACGCGTTTATCTCGAAACCACGTTTTTCGAACTGGCGGCCATGATATCTCCAGTTCAACTGAACCGATTTTCATGAAACAAAGTGGAATCGATGCAGAATTGTCACCATTCTCCCGGCTGAATACCTCGACCATAATTTTAGGATTTTTTACTATTTTTTTTTACACTAAACTACAAAAAAAAGCCCGAAATTGAAATTTTTTTTTGAATGGCCGCCATTTTGTCAAAAAAATCACAAAAATTAAGTTTGGGGTTCAGCCGAGAATTACATCATACCGATTATAACCCCGTTTTTTTCATTTCGGACGCTCCGGAGACCCGGAATCGTGACCGCCGTGACGACACCTTTTTTTTCACCACCAACTTTGAAGTCTCATTACTTTTTGAACAGCCCTTGTATCGAGGCAAAAAAATTTTTTATTTACTTTGAACCTTTTGTAATACAATAAATAAAAAATTTTTTAATTATTCTTTGCGTTTTCAAATAAGAATTTTTTTAAAAAGGGTCCAAAAAAGGTTTAATGAGAAGACCCCCTTAAGCTTTGAAAGTGGGAGTAAAAATTTTCTACATTTTTTTCCAAATGTTTTTCTAAAAGCTTTCTTAGGAAAGCATTATCCGTAAATTTTCAAAAAATGGGTCAAGAAATTTGCCAAAAAATTAAGTAAAATTTAAAAATTAGATGATGATATCGAATATCTTCAAGTCCCGAGTCGAAATGCTGAATCTGAACTACAAGCCGCACCATTCACTCAGTCCGTCGGGGCCTTACAACAAAAGTCAGCAACAAAAGTAATGATATCAGTTTACTTCACCAGATTAAAAATTATATCTGCTATGAATCTATGAAACAACCAAAATAACAACCTTAAAAGGTTCCAAAAACTGATCCAATAAGTAAAGCATGCCCTCAGGATCCTGACAGGTCTCTAAACGAGCCCTTGCAGATTGTGGGATCACCTGTACAAGTTGGGTATAACAAATACCCAAATATGCAGATACTGTGCACTGCACATTGTGCAGAGAAGACGGAGTCCTCTGAGCATATATGTACGAGCACACTGAGTTGCTCTAGCAAGGCGCAGACTCCACAGATTTGGGAAACATAGCTTATACGCCAACAGGATGAGTAATCTAGTAGGCGAATTTGTAAATTTTGAGAACGATTCCAGCTGTGTTTTTCTTTTTGTGTGTAAAATCTGTATAAAATCTTCTCTTTTGGATATGACAAATGCAGTAACCAATGGGTTTCTTTCCGTGTACTCGGCTAAGTTTTATATGGGTCGATGAAATTTATTTCTTTCGCTCGCCTGGCGTCACGTCCGTTCTGGTCCACGCCCACTGACAGCGCCAGGTCCACCACATTTTGCCCTTTATTCCAGACGCCGCGTTGAGAGTCGTCGCTTGTCGCCTGGCGTTTAATTAATTTCGCTTATGCTTTTCCTGCTGTTTCGCCTGGCACTTGAGGGGGGCCCGACTGGTGGGTTGGTGGGGGTCCCGAAACTGGACAGCTGTGTGGCCTTTTAAGACAACAATTTTCAGGAAATGCAGCAATACTCTACTCCTGTTTACAATTTCGATCGAATATGTTCTTAAACCAGGCTTAAGTCAGGGATGCAAGACGCTCGAAAATAAGGACTGGTTAGGTTTAGTTGTTATACTCTGTACCAGAGGTACACAGAGTATATTAAGTTTGTGCAAAAGTGTCCGTTGGAGGTCCATCACCGAAACTTACATTAACCGCAAGAGGGATAAAATTTATAGCAGGCATGCCCAAAAAAGCATAGGGCAGAGCACTCACTTATAATCACAAAGAAAAGCACATTGAAATTGGTTAAGGCAACAACAAAGTCACACAAAATTGATGTTGGTCAGTTTGCTAGCGCCAATCAAAGAAAAGAATAAAACGCCCACACACGAATCGTTTGCATGTGTGTCGATTTCTATACCTCGCGCCCTGCATGTATACGAGCATTGACTTCCTATCACCGGTGCAATTACAAAAACATAGCGTTCCCAAAGAGCATAAGGCTGGGCATCGCTGATTTATAGTCTTAAGTATCTGAAGATAAGAACTTTACAATCAGTGAACTGAGCCGAAACAAATCGCTTTCTGGTTTCAGGCTAAAATGTGAATTTCAAAATTCAATCTTAAAATAAAACATTAAGAATTGGTGTATCTTTTAAAAGAAACCAGAAACTTTACATAGTTTTTGTTGCGTCACTTCAGCAAGTTATCAGTGATACACAAAAAGTGTTGAAAAAAACTGTTCTTTACATTTAGCATAGCATTTGTGCATTTTGCTTTGCGATTTTATAAAGCGCCTGCCACATTTATTTGCCAAATGTCCTAACCTAATGCAAACCTGACAGGAAATTGATTGACTTTGTCAAAGCGGATGTCTTCAACAGGATGTTTTGATTTATTACTGACTTTACAGGTGCGTGAAAAAACAGCCGCTTGGGCAACCACATAAATACGTTTGCTTTATCTAATATAACACAGGTCGATAAAAATGAACAATTTTTCTGATTCAAAGATCAGACAAAGATATTCTTATAGGATTTTCATCGCTGAACTCGAATCTGGCCTCCAAAAGTGTCCATCACGTTGAGGTTTTGAGGAAAATGGACTCAATGTCACAAAATACCCTCTTTTTGCCTTTTCTCAATCACATGTAGAGAATAAGGCAGAGGTGCTAGAGGTCTCTTATTAGACTTTAGTTAAAGCTTAAACTGACAACCATGTGAATCAAATCGAAAAAACCTTGAATTAAGCCTAAATTTTCATGTAGCATCACTTTTTTCATGTGCTCTCGTAATCTAAGTGCACTCACTGAAGGTTTCTGAATGAATCCATCGTCGTTATATAAAAATTCATAATGGCGAACATAAAATTATAAATATGGTCAATATGACTGAAACTTTGTATTTTGCGAAAATAAAATTAATGTAATTAATAAGTAAGTAGGCCAGAGCACATGAAAAAAGTGATGCTACATGCAAACTTAGGTTTGATTCAGAGTTTTTTTCGATATGATTCATATGGTTTACAGTTCAAGCTTTAATTTAAGCCTAATTAGAGACTTCTAACACCTCTGCCTTATTCTCTACACATGATGGAAAAGGAGCAAAGACAGGGTTTTTAGAGACTTAAAGTCCATTTTTTTTCAATACCACGACGTGATGAACAGTTTTGCAGGCCAGATATTATTGTCTGATCCTTGAATCATTTTGGGTGTCGACCAGTGTTATTTAAAACAAGTAAGAAAGTCGGTAAAGCCCGAATATAGTATACTCTGTACCTGTGAAGTGCTGCCCATCACCGTTGCGACAGGTGTTTCCCATAATTAAAATTCGACATGATTCAAGTTTGAAACTAGCTATAAGCTGGTTAGAAACCTGAACCCTGAAAGTTTGGAGCCATTATCAAAGCAATTTAGCTCCAAGGTGCTTAAGAATCGCTCAAAAGTTGGCACAAGGCTTGATAATCTCTGCCAGATCCTGGCTTGGAACCAGTTTAAAGCTGCTTTGAAGTCAACATTCAGGCAACCGATTGTTTCAAGGCCAAATTTTAAAGACTTTACATTTAAAAGTTCCTAAGCTTTTAATTAAGTTCAAAACTGGTTCCAAAACTCCAAAATATTTTTTTAACGAATAATTTTCCTAGACGATATATCGGATATCGAATTATTTTGTGATACTTTTGTTTTATCTTCTCGAATGCTTTATATTAAACGATTCTGATTAAATGCTCAATATAAATTCATGACCTTCTGAACCTTCTAAATTGTTAACATCCTGCACCTAAACCCGAAATGTACGCCCTCTGCTTAGAAAGAGGTTCGTATCAAAGAATCACAGGCAAAAATTGAATATAAACTTGATCTGCCTGCAAGTATAAGAAGTTTTTGTCCCAAGCTCGTCGATCCTCTATCTCTTATTATCTCTGTGAACTGTTTGTTCTACAGACGGACAGACGGACAGGGCTAGATCGACTCGGCTGTTGATGCTGATCAAGAATATATATACTTTATAGGGTCGGAGATGCTTCCTTCTGCCTGTTACATGCTTTTGCACAAACTTAATATACTCTGTGTACCTCTGTACAGAGTATAATTAGTCAAACTACAAGGGTATAACAACTTCGGTTAACTTTCTTCTATTTTTAAACCCTTTTCCCATTAAAAATGGGAAAGGGGGATCATAAAGTTGTGCCAAAGTATATAACAGGTAGAAGGAAGCATTTGCGACCCTACAAAGTATATATATTCTTGATCAGCTTCAACAGCCCAGTCGCAATGTCCTATGTCCGTCTGTCCGTCCATCTGTCCGTATGAATGCGACGATCTCAGAGACTATAAGAGATAAAGCATGTGGGTAAGTGTACTCCAGATCCAAATCGAGTTTGTTTCAGACTTGGAAAATTCCTCCCCTTCTCCCTTTAAGCGCAAAAAGCTGTCAGAGCCACAATTTTTAAGTTAGACCCTTTATCAAGTTAGGCCCAATATCTATCTATTCTGAAAATTACAATAAGATCGGGCAAAAAACACCGAAGTTATATCCAAATCAATTTTGCTTGTTAGAGTTGTTGTTAGGGGTCTTGCATTGACGTTTAACGCGGGCGCGCGTGCTTGTGTGAGTGTATGTTAGAGTTTGTGTGTGTGTATGTGTATGAAAACACAAGAAGCCAAGAAAACAGGGTATTTTGTAGTCGGGGCACTCGACTACAGCTGCCTTGGTTGTTTATTGGGGTTTGAACTAAGGCCTACATCATAGCGCACACGACCAACAAGCGCTCGCGAGAGTGAGCGACCGAATCATGGTAAAAAAGTAAAACTGGTTCAAAACTTCCACAAAGTATTAAAGTGGAATCTAGGTGGGTTTCTCTCACAGCAACAACTAGTTGCTGATAACAAATGTTTTTAGCTTATTTTTGTAGTTGTTTTGCTTCGTTGCTACTACCAAAAAAACTCAACAACAACAAAAAACTGTGCCCTAGTATCCAACCAATTGTGCGGTTGTGGAGAAGAACTTCAATTACCACCTGCCAAGCAGGTATTATATATATGCCTGGGTCTCCCTGCCCCCCACCTCACCCTCCCCCCACCCAGGCTCCCTCCCCATTCCCCACTCAGTTTGGCGCTTAGTTCCCCATGTACAGGAAATTCATCAGCGGTGCACAGTGTACGTTAAGTGTAAGTGTACTACATCGTCAACGTTGGCAACTGCACATGGTCCACACCAAGGCACAGCATTCGCTTTTGTGTTGTGTGTGTGTGTGTGTGTGTGTGTTTGTGTTATCCTTCATTAAATCCTCCACCTTAGGACCTTAACAACAATATCGAAAACAGCGGCAGCCGCAGCAGCAACGATATGCCCCCCTCAGACCTCCTTACCCAGCTCCATTTTATCTTCCACCCAGCTCAGTTCGCCTCGCATTCTGACCGCAGCGACAGAAACAGCGGCAGCTGGCTGTGCCTGGTCCTGATGGGTAGGATGAGGGGGCGATGGGTAAGGGGGAGGGGGGGATGAGGTCCCATTTCTCTGCTTTTGCTTTTGCTTCAGTTTCTGTTTCTCTTTTGCTCTGTGTGTCTCTGCTTTGCCATTAATGTGCTGCTTGAGGGCGTTGGGGGTGGTGCAGGGCGGCTTGGGGTTGGGTTTTTGCTCGTTGGCGCATTAAGTACACTCATCCAGCGAGAGTGGGAGTAGCGGGTGAAAGGGAGAGGGAGAGAGCACACGCACACAAAGACAATTGCAGAAAACAGTTTTGTGCTTTTTGGCGAAAATTTCGCAGAAATTGGCGACATGCGAATTGGCAAAAGCTGACGAGGCACACTGCTAGGGAATTATCTATTTGGTAGTCCTTGTGTGTGTGTGTGTGTGTGTGTGAGTGAGTGTGTGGCTTTAACTGGGGAGGCTGGGAGCGAGTGCAAAATAAAACTCCTGTGAGGATGGAAAAAAATGCAGACAGTCAGCTGAGTTGGTGATTAGTTCGCCTGGTGTTTATGACTGCTTCAAGGTTTACAGTGAAGTACCGAGTGCTTGTGTTTAAGCATCTAACCTAAAGGCGCATCAACAACATATAAAATTGAATTTTGAAATTCCTGGCATACTTTTAGGCGCCTTTTAAAAGTTAACAATTTCTTTGGGAAACAATTTAAATTTGACAAATGAAGTAAAGTAAGAAAAATAGGTGAAAATACACCTAACACTGTAATAAAATGTTTTAGGAAAGCGAAGGGCACATATTAGCCCTTTCGTCCTTTATGAATGGTTTAGGGGTCCAATATGTTCTTCTTACCATAATTCTACTGTTTTTCGCATTCATTCTTATTGTCATACCAAAACGTATAAAAATTAAAGTGAGCATTTGACAAACATACGCTAAACATTCGCCAACAAGTTCAAAAACGAGCCTTGAACGGCAAATAAATCTGTTTCATAAAAATATTTACATGTTTGTTTACAAAAATACTTAAAAACGGGTTTTTTGCAAAGAAAAAAGCGAGCTACAAATAAAGATTCGCCAAATATTTCTCGAAAATTTTCGCCAAATATTTTCTAGATTTTAGAAACGAAGCATATAATTAAGAATATAGTCGAAAGACTGGCTTTGTGAAGCTAAGTATTTTGCCATGTTACTTAGTTGATTCTCTTCGTAACCTTCTGGTATTCGTTATTTTTGTGGTTATGATATTCAGGATTACTTTGTTGTTGAGCTCGCCTTTCGATAGACAAAATGGCAAAAAATGGCGATTTTGGAATGATTTTGAAATCGCAAGACAGTAAAATCACTGTGCCACCAAAACATGTCGTGTCATTAAGCAGAGTGCTTCCAATGTGCGTTTGTGCGCCATTGGGCACTCGTCCCTAAAACGGACTAAAACTTCGGCGGAGTGTTTCGCAATGTGTTATGTCGATTGTTTGAAGGTTGAAGGGCAATTTTAAAGCTGAATGAGCTGAAAGGCATCCTTCTAACAATTTGGCCAACATCAATGACATAAGTATGTCTTCCCAAATCCACCGGGGGCATCCAAGAAAACTAAGTCACCATTTTCATCATCAATTTGCTCCGTTTACGTATCATAATTGATGTTTTTCGTCTGTCTGTCTGTTTTCAATATTTCACAATTTTTTTGCTCTATCAAATTTTCTTAGCAATATAAACTCATGACAAAGTTTGTAAATTTCCCTGGTTTTTTAACCACTTAAATATATTATATTAGATATTCTGCTATGCGGGGCGGATACAAATTTAACAAATTAAAGATCATGAAAGTCCTTCCAGCAGTTCTTGAGTTATAATGATGTAACATTTGTCAATACCGGCCGGACCGGATGACTATAGCATATAGCAGTCATAGGAACGATCAACGCTTCCAAACTTCGTATTTCTCAGTTTGCTATGCTTTCCCATGATTCCACTAAGTTAGTTAGAAAAACTTTTTTGTTTTCAATGGAAGCTGCAAGGGTATACAAGCTTCGGCCGAGCCGACGACGAGCTTAAAAATTTAATCTCGACTTACGGAATATTCTACTCAATTCAACCTTTTAGGTCTTGGCGCAATCCTTTCGAGCTTGTGTCATTCCTTCAAATGTGCTTACTTCAATCCTTTTATGAGATTACATGTTCATAAATTAGGAACAAGAGCGTAAAAGTATAAATAGCATTCAGTGCAAAGCTACAAGGTTGTTAGTTCGAGTCCCAGACAAGACAACAAATTTTTTTTTTTAATATTGCTTCAAATATACCAAAACTAGTGTCGGTGGGTTTGTCCTATGAAAAATGGAGGAAGAAAGGAAAGGTAGAGGAATCTTTCTGGCAGCAAATTAATCTCGAACAAGCTTAAAGTGATCCTGCTTTGGGATTAAATTGAGCTCGAATTTTTTGATTAATTTAATCTTTATGGGACTACCGCGGGATTAATTTAATATTTTAGGATTGAAAAAGTGGGATGAAATCAATCTTTTTTCGGATCGGCTTAAGAATATCCGGGATTACCCTGTTTTCAATACTGTTTCGGATTGATGTAATCCCGTTTGGATTGATTTTTTTTGAGTGTACATTTTTATGGGAGCTATATTATTTAGATGTCCGATTTCGACCAAACTTAGTGAAATCATGGAAAAGCATAACAATCTAACGTGTACGTAATTTGAAGTCGATTCTATTTAACACAAAACAAGTTTTTTTCACTGGAACTTCTTTTTCGACCGCAGCAGCAATTCTAAAATTAAACCTTTTTGATCTGAATTTAGTACCAACAGTATCAATCCCTTTTTGCCTAACATCCCTTTAAATGTAAAGAACGAAATGATCTTAATTTAATACTTTTTCTTTTTGAATCAAGAATATATGCATTTTAGAACGATTCGTTCTTATAGTAAGAACTTTCGTACACTATTCTAAGAGAGTTATTTTCTGCTTTTTTTTTGAGATACCCAGCCGAATTTTTTTTAGAAAACAAAAAATTTTGCGAAAGTGAAAAGTTTTCAAATATATGAAAACAAAAACTAAACATCTTAGACGATTCTTTTGAAATTAGGCTAATTTAGTAGGCCTCAGCCTTTACTTGTAGCTTCACCCACATTACTAAAGCTAAAGTGGAATGAAAAGGGTCATAGACGAAAAATAAATACTGCCAAAGCAATTTGTCAAACAACAACAACCACAAATCAAAAAGACAAGAAAGAGTTGCCTAAGGGTAGGGAAGTGTATCTAGTCCGGCTATCATAACTACTCAGACATTAGAGCAAGGGAGAATGTGACTTATTAATAAGCAATACAGGGTGTCCATTATGTGCGGATGCTGGCCAAACCCAGCTTAAGCATTCAGAGCCTTTGGCATTCATTTGGCGCACACAAGAAAAGGCAAGGTAAGGGCAAATGGAAATCAACATTTTACCATTGGCATTTCAAATTCGAGACACATGAACGAACGGACGAAGGGAAGTGGTGGAGGTGGTGGAGATGGTGATGGTTAGGGTTAGGATTGGGGGTAGGGGGTAAGGGGGATGGCTTACAAAGCGCCAAATGGCGCGCTCGACTGCAATGCAACACAGCCAACACACACACACACACACACACACAAGGCGTGGCAGAGGAGGAGGTAGGCTTAAGGGGAAGGGCAAAGTGGGACAAACGGCAGAAAACTCGCGACGCATTCACGTTCTCTCACTCGCTCAACATGGCATGCAAATGCAAGCGAAATACCGTTATTGCAACAACAACAACAACAACAACAGCAAGAACAACAACAACAACAACTACGTTGTTGCTTGAGTGTGTCCTCCGTGTATGTGTATGTGTGTGTGTGTGTTGCTTTTTCCGCTTCCGCTGACACGACGACGATGAGGACGACGACGCCGACGAGGACGAGGATGGCTCCACAGCGCACAGAGGCGAAACATGAAAGCGCCGTTGCATGCAACCGCACGAGTACCGCATTTGTGCCTTTGTACCAGAAAGGAGAGCTGGATCCACGGGAGGGTGGGGGTAGGTGAGTGCCTGATGCACTCGGGCATGAATCGCTTTTACATGGCTCGCTTTTGTGCCGCCGCGTTGCCTACCCAGGACCACCTACCCGCCTGGGTGGCCATTCCACCCCTTTTTGGCAGCCCCCAAAAAGCTTTCTCCACATATGCGTGTGCTCTTGTGTGTGTGTGTGTGTGTGTGTGCGTCTCTGCCTCGCAACTATCAACAACAATCGTGGGCCAACGAAGCGTTGCCATATCTTTGGCTGCTGCCAGCCGCCTTTACGGCTTTTGTTCTTGGCACGGGCTGATTTTCAAAGAGGGAAAAGTTAAAAAGAAATTGGAAATTCTTACAAAACATATAGATAACTGAGAGAGAGCGAGAGAGATCGTGGGAATGTGACTTTGCGAGCTTGGTTCGAAGTTCGGCATATTAATATTTTCGTTAAATCGATTTTCAATATTATAGACCATATTTAAGACGATATATATTCTTTCAATTTCAAGGAACAGAACTGATTTTGCAAATTGAAGAAATCATAAATTTCATAGCATATACGTAGTAACAGTTGGCCTAGCTCACTTTACAGTTACAAGTTTAACATTAATAGGCAAATTCGGCCCTGTTCCGAATCCCCAAGTTCGGTTTTTTGTGTACACGTTTGCACTTAGAGTGTAAACTTAACAATGTTATAGGTTTAGATTAGGTTTGACGAATTTACTTAAGCAGTTGAAACCGATTGCTCAAAGACAAGCGGATTCACTTCGTCCAAAAGAAAAGACTTGATCGGGTATCCACAGACATTCTGCTTACTTTTCATACAAAATGGTAAACTTTATATTAGAAAAAAGCAACGTTTACACAAAAACCGATCTTGGGAACAGGGCCGATTAAATATTTATGGAATCAAGACTTACACATATCATACAATACTGACATAAACTGAATGATCTGCTAGCATAAACTTATTTAGGCATGTTCCCAATTCCGTTACGTTTTGAAAAGTAAACCGAACGCAATTCCGTTTCTGTTTGGTTTTGCTGTTTACAATTCCGAATGAAATTGCTTACGTTTTACTTTTGCCAAACCACGGGCCAAACGAAATCGGTACACAGAGAATCAAGCGAGTCGATCGAAAATGGAACACAAAAATCCAAATCCTCTCTTTCTTGGGTTGCTCATCGATCTCCTGATTGGAAAAACATTGTCAGGAATGAAATTGGATCACCCAAAAAACAATAAGACGATACCCCATTTGATTTTTTAGTTTTCCCCCCCCCTTCCCCTCCAAGTCGGCCCCCTCCCCAGTGATCGGAAAAATGTTGCCACACCAAAAAATTGATATCAATATCAATTTGATATACGTTGTCTCAACTAGACACTAAAACCATTATCGTTTTTAGTATCAATATAATCCTAGAGTCTCCAAATAATCTTATGGTTATTAATTTGATACGCAAAAGTATCAATTTGAAACAAACACATTTTTTGAAAGTTCGAAAATTCGAAATGTCATGCTCGCAAGTAAAACGAAGCCAGCTAAGCTGGCAGACCGGTAGGCGCTTGACGTTTGACATTAACTGGATTGATTTAAGTGCAAACACATCCGAAAATTGCTTAAACTCCCAGACGATTAGTGCATTTCAGTATGGAGCACTGGCTCTATACAAACAAGGTGAGCCGCTTATCATATGTACATCATTCCTTGCACGCATTTGTTAGTAACAAATATAACTTTTTAGAGAGGACATTCTCCACGCTTTTTCTGCGTTATCCAAGATAAGAGAATCAAAGTCAGTTCCAGTTGAGGCGTGGTTCGCATACGCTGCGAATTCAGAACCATTACTAAAGAAATTTCTTGAGCTGGAATGATCATGCTATCATAATTGGGCCAGCAGCAATTCAGAAGGGCGGACTGTTATGTCCAATAATGTTCGGAAAATGCTTTTTACAGTGACTTCTGTATTTGAATAGCATCCCGCCGCGGCGGTTGGGTCTCCAAAGATTTTTGGAGCTAACTGAGCCGCGGTTTTTAGTTCGGTTCAGTGGGCTTCCGTCTCGAATTTTTCCGAATATTATGACGTTAGAATGAAATCCAATTACTTTAAAATCTTTAGATAAATGTTATTTTAGATCTTCGTACAAAAGAATTTCACTTCAATAACGGGGCATTATTCGATTGGACTGTAACGTTATGAACACTCAATATGTTACAGGAAAATTATCTCCTGGCACGACAGATTTTTTTTGAAAATCGTCCCTTAGAGGAAAAGGGGCTACTCACACAAATCAATTAGCAACATCTAAGAAGAAATGCGAGTCTATAAATCCTAAAGGATCAATTCGTATCTTAATTTAAGCCGCAAAATTCTAGGGAATCCCAAATTGCTAGTATCTTTGTCCAGAAAGGTGTCTTAAGAACTCACTCTTGTTTTCAAATGCCAAATGCTTTTCCAAAATTTAAAAAAAAAGAGTAAAAAATTATTTTGTATTTTGCCCACTAGTGAGAGTGTAACCAGAAATGTGCATACTTTTGTTAATTTTTAAACATTATGTCGATACTTTAAATTTCTGTATAACACAATTACGCCGTCATCTTCAAATTCATCCGATCTTGATGAGGAGGATGTGTACTACCATTCTTCATGCAAAATCAATAATTCTTCAACACGATATATGACCCTTGCAAATGCTTTCCTGTGCAATATGGCACGTAGCTTATCCATCAATACATCGATATTCCTCAAACTACATAACATCATTCCATGGGCAAGATGTCGCGCAGCAAGATCTTCGTTCCAATGATGCAAATAATACTCTGCAAGCTGAATATGACGAAGAAATTTACGTATTCTCTGACTTTGTTCGTGTCTCTCTTCGGCGTTGTACCTTTGCGCAATCGGCTCATCCTCAGGCGCTCTTCAAAATCTTCGCTCTCTTTTGATTCACTCTCGCGCTGTTCCTGTTGCTGACGCTCATTTAAGCGTTGTTGCTGCACTTTGTCACGGTATTCGCGATCTTTGCGTGCCAGGCGATCGAGATAGATGCACCAACCCACAAGAGCGGCCGTTCCAATGACGGTCAAGCAGCTATTTAGTCCAAACATGATGATCGATTTTGGACTTGGTAAAGAATTTGGTTTTGGGGTAAGAAAATGGTGTGACATGAAGATTTTGGTGGATGGCGGCCGAAATTCACTATTTCTAAACTAAAACTATAATATACATGCTTGTCGAGATTTAGAAATTAAATGTTAACCAGTTATTTATCTAGAAACTAAAGGCACTTATTTGGAACATTGAATCAACTTGATTTATTGAAATTATAAAATATCCGTCTCTCATTTTTCGCTTCTTTCAAGCTTACTCTAAACTTTTCTCTCTTGCGCTCTCAGCATTAACTCTGCAAGCTACTCAGGTTCAAACCTTAAACTCAGTTAAATTTCAATCACAAAACTGTTTTTATACAAATCGCTGCAACATAGAAAAAAAATGGGATCAAACCGGCCTTCATCTGCAAAAATACCAACTAATAGCAAACTTCACCCCTTTAATTTCAAAAATATTTTTATATCAATCCTAAATAAAAGGACTCAATCATATCATCTTGATATTTTTTAGCTCAAGCCCAAATTGATACTTAAAATACCCGTATGATACTAAATATCGTGATTTTGTTTTCTGTGTACATTAGCTAAATATATAATGATCCAATTTGATGATTTTAGAACAAGCCGATAACTTCTTTAAGTTTCTGAATTAGGGAATGATGGGGAGAATGCATACTCTAAATAGCTGTTTTTGTGTTGGATAAACTTAGATTTTACTCTGTTATTTGTTAGAGTTTTTATAGCAGGGGCGTGACAAAAGCTTAAGTCAACTTGTTCTGCGTGCAAGCAGTTGTAAAATTGACGATATCAATCACAGCAGCTAAGTGCTTGATATTAACAATTTGTGATGTCAAAACTCATTGAAGTGCTCAGTAAAATCTAAAACAATCATATTGGACTTTACTATTCCTCCTTACAATTACAATTAATTAAAACCCACTTTTTGAATTTAAACGCAAAATTACATATTTATAACGCGCAATACGGGGGAATTCAAACTTGAGAATTTTTAGCGGTCGTATTTATGTAAAACGCCAGAAATATATTGGTGAATACTTTTAGGCGATTCCAAATAAGTAGTATTCAAGCTGGTTGAGACGGCATTCTAATCGTGTTAAGTCCAAAGTCTCGAGTTCAAGTCGAAACGATTTATTCAAATTTATATAATTCGTAGTTTTTCGGAATCAAATCTAAAAAGAATACTGGTCTTGTATTCATTAGAAAACAAATTAGTCTTATAGTAAGATGTAATTTTCTTGATTCCATGAAGAAAATACCGTTGTCTGTAGTTGTGGCCATAAAGTCATCTAACAATTGCTGAATCAACTTGGCCAGTTGGACATATGTTAATCTGAAAGATGTCGTCATCTTAATGATGTAGCTTCAATAGCTGCTTTTTATTGCAACTACTATGGAAATTCACGAAGATTTTGGGCTTTGCGTGGAAAATGTTAAGGCCACAACTACAGATAACGGCTCAAACTTTGTGAAAGGTTTTAAAGAGTTTGGGGTATCGGAAGAGATTGTTAAGGATACTGAATGGGAAGAAGATTGGAAAGACTTGAAAGAGTGTACAGAGCTTGCTAGTCAATCATTAGAGTAGTTTCTTAAGTATTTACCATAGGTCATAGAAGGTTTTTTAATCGCGGCTCAGCATTTTCATAACCATGGCTGTAGTTAGGTGTTGTCATTTGTGGCCTTCAAAAGCAGTTTCTTGAGTATTTGGCGGTCTTATTACCATGGAGTTTCATTAACTGTGAATTGCTTTTATGCATTGCTCGTGGCTTGATATTCCAACTGAGCGGGTGTAAAGTTTGTCTTGCATTATAGCTACTTTGTATCCTTTTGTATTTAGCGGTTTTTACATTTTAACCAAGTAGATCCATTTACTGAGAATTGAACTCATCCATTAATCCTGACATGATTTTCAACTTAATTGACAGTAATCTATTTTATAATAAATCAGAAGTGCTAGTTTTAGCCTTTTCAAGGTTTTCAAATCAACAACAAATGATAAGAACATATGGACACAAGTAGCTTAAGGTTTCCCAGACATGTTCACGTTTCGTCTACGACCAATGTAAACTCATCAGTGAGATACTAACCGCTGCCACACCAACAGCCCTTAACAATCGCCTATATAAGCTAATGAAGTGGCCAAATTCGAACTGAAGAATTGTACCGACCAAAAAACGTCAGAGTCCACAATCCCCATGTTGCTATTAATAACCACAGCTTTAATAGAATTTTAAGGTTTAAACTTGAGTAGCTTGCAGAGTTAATGCTGAGAGCGCGAGAGTGAAAGTTTAGGTAGCTTGAAAGAAGCGAACAATGAGAGCGAATATTTTATAATTTCAATAAATCAAGTTGATTCAATGTTCCAAATAAGTAAGCCTTTAGTTTCCAGCTAAATAACTGGTTAACATTTAATTTCTAAATCTCGACAAGCATGTATATTTAAGTTTTAGTTGAGAAATAGTCAATTTTGGCCACCATCCACAGAAATCTTCATGTCACACCATTTTCTTACTCCCAAAACCAGATTCTTTACCAAGTACCAAAATCGATCATCATGTTTGGACTAAATAGCTGCTTGACCGTCATTGGAACGACCGCCTTTGTGGGTTGGTGCATCTATCGCGATCGCCTGGGACGCAAAGATCGCGAATACCGTGACAAAGTGCAGCAACAACTCTTAGATGAGCGTCAGCAACAGGAAATGCGCGAGAGCGAAGATTCTGAAAGAAGTCCGAGGATGAGCCGATTCCGCAAAGGTACAACGCCGCAGAGCGACACGAAAATCGTGAGAGAATACGTCAATTTCTTTATCATATACAACATGCTGAATATTATTTGTATCATTGGAACGAAAAACGGGCTGTGCGACATCTTGCCTATGGAATGATGTTATGTAGTTTCAAAAATATCCATGTTTTGTTGGATAAGCTACGAGCCATAATGCACAGGCAGGCATTTGCAAGGATCATACTTGGCGTTGATGAGATTTTTGCTTTGTATGAAGTCGGGCGGGACACATCAAGCTACATACGGATTCGGAAGAATTTGAGGATGATGGCGTAAGGGGATTATAAAGCGACTTGGGATATCGACAGAATGTTGAAAATAAACATTAGTGTATGCACATTATTGGTTACACTCTCACCTTTGGGCAAATACAAAATAATTTTTTACTTTGCTTTTAATTTTGGTAAAGTTATCTTAAGACACCATTCTGGACAAAGATAAACCCTCCCCCTGAGTATCAGGGAGTACTGTGCCGAACCTGACGGCTTGCTTTCGACAGCACCCAGCACAAAAAAACTACTGGGAGCCTAATCCATTTAAGAATACATTTTCATGGATACGCGGAGAAACAAAAAAGAAAAGTTGTTGATGATCCACTGAATGATTTTGACATACAAATATTAGACTAATATTAATTTAATGTTAAATTGATCTTAGATTTCCATTCAAAGGAGCTGAAAATTATCCAAATGATATGAAAGAAGAATATCACAATATTCAATAGCTAGAATTACACAATATCCAGTTCAAATGGATCTTAAAGGATCTGTTTTTGTTCCTGTCAGGCTTTGTAAACCGGCTGCAAACCAGTCTGGAACCGAACCCCGCAGAAGCGGTTACCCAAGCCTTCCAAACTGAGGACCTCACGAACCTGAACCCGAACCGAAACATTTCTGTTTGTATAATGGTTCGGTTCAAAAAATAATATAGTTTCTTTATTCTTTGTTAGGAAAACAATTATTCTTTAGTGCTAGATCGCTTGGTGCATTTTGTAATGAAGACTCGTTTTGTATATCATATTCGGGGGTGACACAGAAATCTCTAGAGATTTTGCCGTCTGTCAAAAAATCAGTTGATGCCAACGAACTTCGAGAGATTTCGTTTTCTTTTTCGAAAGTCGAGTTAAAAGGTGTGAGTATAAGTTTATGGTCCAACTACAAAAACAGTGCCTAATCGCGTAGGTTCATCAAGTCGATCTGGTTGGTTTGTGTTTTGGTTGGTTTGACCTAAAATCTCCTGGAATGTGGTTGGAGAGTTTACAAAATACGAGAATAAAATAAGTTATCTGTGGCACCTAAGGAATCGATTTTCGGAATGTGGATATGGTTGGTCCACTTTAGTAGGCTTAAATACTACGTGCCTCAACCTAGTACTCGTTTCTGTATTCTAGAAAAAGACACCCCCGATTGTAGAGGTTTGCACGCCTTGTGTAAAACTATTTTAGAAATAAGAAAGTTGTTTTTATGTAAGAGGTAGAAAGAGGTTTTAGCTCATGGACATTCAGGTCGCCTACACGTGCGTCAAAATTACTCGCGTGTAGCATAGTTCGCCATACATAATTTCACGCGATAAGGGCCGATTTGTCATCTTCTACATAGAGCTATCTGTCACATAAACTGGCAAATAACAGTGTGACATCTACGTTTACCTGACACATAGCTGCTATGTGAAGATGACAAATCGGCCTTAATGTAGAAAACAAAAAGTTAAGCTTGGCATGTAGAAAAACTACATGCTACATGTAGAAATAACAAAAAAAAATCAACGAGGCATATAGAAAAGTTAAATGCTGCGTGGACAAAGGGAAAGGGTCCATGTCTTGAGAAAATCAGCTTATTTCCATATAACTTCAACATTTTTCATACAGCACACGAAAGTTTCAGGCTATCAACATTGAACATGGTTCATGGTTGCTTGTTGCTTCCCTTTATGAATGAGATTGGAATGCCGCGCAAGTGCTTGAGAGTCGTAAGTGATAAGATTCTGGCATGTCTGTTTAAATTCCCGAGACAAGGTAAGTGAGTTGTGAGTTCGAGTCCCAGACAAGTTAAGCTGAAAAATAAATTAAAGTTATTCGTTTTTCAGAAGCAAGACTTTGCCCTTTCTACCCATCCTCCCCACGCTGCCATCGCCCAACGCTCTCTTGCATAAATAGCTGTATTTTTTTTTTCAACAAAGTGGCGAAGAAAAGCTACTGCACCAAGTAGAAATAAGAAAATGAGAAGTGTAAACGCGGCATGTAGAAAAACTACATAAGCGAAATGTGTGAAAAATCCCTGTCAAACGTGTTTTCTACCTAAATTTGTATGTAGTTTTTACATATTTGGTTTTCTCTGTGTAAAAAGCAAGTCGGAAAGTAACCTAACTTCGATTTATAATGATTTCGCAAGCTTTTCGCTGGCAGCTGTTTGCATAAGTTGAATATCAAAAAGGCTTATCGAAGCCTAAGCATTGCTTGCCTACTTTATTGATAACAATTTATTGCCCTTTACTTACTTATTCAACCGATCCGTATCATTGTCAGCCAGATTCAACAAATAGGCGACAAATTCCACATCATTTTTGAACTGCAGTCGGGTGCGCATCTGTTCCCATTTCTCGGCATTTTTGGTGCCTATATAGATGTTTTTACTGTAGTTCTGATGACGATATTTTCGTCTATCGCTGGCAGCTGAACTGCCGCTCCCGCTGGACTGGGAATGTTGCTGCTGTTGTTGTTGCTGCTGATGGGATTGTTGTAAGTGTGACAGCGGCTGCTGCAGCTGATGTTGTTGCTGCTGCTGCGATTGATGGGACTGTTGCTGTTGCTGCTGCTGCTGCTGCTGTGATTGACTGTTGGAAGAGCTAGCCCCATTTGGATTGCGTGTGGGTGTAAGCTGCTCCCTTTGACAATTGGGAGCACCGGTGGAGCTAAGCGCATGATTGCTATTGTTGTTGGTGGAGAAGCTAGCATTGCTGAGACTGCTGGGACCGGGTATGCCCACATTTGAGCTGACCATATCCAAAGCGGAAGCATTCTGATTGTGTTGCTCCAGTTGGGCACTCAATTTGGCGGCAGCAGCGGCGGCGGCGGCAGCAGCAGCGGCGGCAGCAGCAACAGCGCTCATATGAAGGCCGCTACTTTCGGCCGCAGCGGAGCTACTGAGATGGGCCGAGGTGAGGGTGGTGCGACTATCCAGATGACTGCTGGCTGCCTCATCATCATCGTCTTCGTCGTCGTCTTCATCATCGTCATCATCCTCGCCCTCGTCTGCGTAGTGCTGGGGTTGCTGGGGGTGGGCAGAACGTGACGTAGGTCCGTGGGTGCAGGTTGCTGCTGTGGCTGTTGTTGTTGCTGCTGCTGCTGTTGTTGCTGTTCTTCTTCTTCTTCTTCTTCGTCTTCTTCCTCGTCGTAGTCTTCTTCTTCATCTTCTTCTGTGGGCAGTTGCCGCTGCTGTTGTTGCTGCTGTAGCTCTGGGCGATCGCGTGCTTTGGTGTTGCTGCTACTGTTGTTGTTATTGTTGCTGTTGTTGTTATTGTTGGTGAACTGTTGTTGTTGTTGTTTGCCATTGTGTAAAGCATTTACAGCTGCTGCCACCACAGCGGCTGCTGCCTGAGCCTGCGCTTGCGCTGCTGCTGCTGCGGCAGCCACACGCTCTGCTTCCTCTTCTTCATCCTCATCATCTTCTTCTTCATCGTCCTCGTCATCATCCAGGCTACTTTGTGAGCTGCTGCTGCTGTGACTGCTGGAGTTGTTGTTGTTGTTGTGGTTAATGTTGCTGCTGTGCTGCTGCTGCTGTTGTTGCTCCGAATTGCTGTTGCTGTTGCTTAAAGCGGCTGCTGCAGCAGCAGCTGCTGCCGCTGCAGCGGCCGCGGCACGACTTAGGAATGGTGGGCGTGGCACTAGAGGCGTATCGGAATTATCAGAGCTATCATTAAAGTCGAATGCACTAAAATCGGCATTCGGATTGGAATTTGTGGCTGCTGCTGTTGCTGTTGCATTTCCTGGCTGGTTTTGGACATGCTGCTGCTGCTGCTGCTGCTATTGCTGCTGCTGTCGTCACTGCCCAGGCTGCTGTTGCAGTTAGCAGTTGCTGCTGCTGTTGTTGTTGTTGTTGTTGCGCTTTGCCGAACGCTGCTCAGTTTTTGCTATTTGTTGTTGTTGCTGGCACTGTGACGGCGCGAATTGCTATTATTGCGCTCTGCGGCTGCTGTTGCTGCTGCTGCTGTCTCTGCTTCAGTGGGCGCTGCTCTTTGCCTTTGTTGCTGCAGTTGTTGTTGCTGTTGTTGTTTCTGCTTCTTCTTCATTATACCGCACACACAAGTCGCTCCTGCGACACACACACTACACTTGTTGTTGTTGTTGTTGATGATGATGTTGTTGTTGTTGCTGTTGCATAGCTTTCAAGTTTAAGAGAAGGGGAAAAAAATTGAATATCTACACTTGGCAGTCGCGAAAAAATACCGCTGTAACCGCTACTCGCTAAAGTTTTGCTCTTTTTTTCTCCTTTTAGCCAACAAAGAGTGGCAACTCTGGTAGTTTTCCTTTATTTTTTGTGTTTAAGGCTGTTTACTTGTAGCAATTTGCTAGGAAATATGTAAAAAAATTACTTAAAAAAAATCCACTCTTTTTTACATCAATTTTTCTTGATTTGATGAATTTTCTTTCTTATTTATTTTATTTAACTTTTTTTTTTTTTGGGGCTGTTTCCTGCGTTTTGCGGGGTGGTTTGACGGTGGGGGGCTAGACGCCTCGCCTTCGCCGCCGCTGCACTTTTTCTTTTCTGCCTTACTGCCTCTGGCTTTTGCTGCTGCTGGTTCACTTGTTTTGCACTTTTCCACGCACTTTAAAAGAATTTCTCAAAAAATTGCATATTGTTTAGCACTTTTGTTGTTGTTTGGGTATTTTGGGGTTTTTTATGATTTCTTTTTTTTTTTTTTGTTGAAGGTTTTTTATTAGCAGCGATTTTGCTGTAGCAGCGCTCATATGCCGTTACTCGCTGGTCGCGACGAAATGAAGGACTTTTTATTTATGTGTATGTCCTCGCCGCAGTTCGTGGGTCGTCGCCGTCGTCGCCAACGTCGCTGCCCGCCTCGCTGTTTGCTCTCCTCTCTCTGTGTGTGTGAGTGGGTGGTGGTGGGGTGCATGGGGCCGCGCCATTAGCTCGCTGAAACTTTTTCGCACACACACACAGAAAAGCCACAGAGAGACGCGCTCGCTGCTCTCGCTCTCAGACCAAAAGCTCAACCAAGTCGCTGTTTCTGACGCGCCGCCAACAGCGCGAGTCCTTGCTGGGTTTGTGTGCGTACGGCCCCCCCCGTCTGTGTAAGAGTGTGCGTGTGCACACACGCGAATTGAGATGACGACGACAGCGACAACAACTGCCAAGCTGCTGGTAGTTGGATACTAGCCGCGTTTCGTTACACTGCACGAAATTCAGAAACGCAGCGATTCTATGTCTCTACTATGTTCAATCTCCCCAAGCCCAGATAGGTCAAGTTTTGTAAGACCTTTGGAAATATCTAAACTGAAAACTGGGAAATCCGTCGGTCTGGATGGCATCGAAAACATAATCCTATGACTATGAATTCGCCGTCAATGCATGAAATGCCGTGGCGCAGTCAGCTTAACGCTGCGCTGGTGTTGCCAGATCTTTTGTTTTTTCATATATGCGCTGGTCTTTTTATAAATTCATAAAATCAGCATAAACAGAAACAAATTTGAATCTGCAAATTGAAGAAATCATGAAATTCTTAAATCATAAACGTAGTATATGACAGCCATAAAGGTGTGTCGTGGAAATCTCTTGAAATTTTGGCCTCGATTGGATATCAAAACGTTTGCAAAATACGTGAGACACCGCTCAGAACTTGGAGAGATTTTGTCTCATTTGAAAATATTATTAAAAAGTTTTTGTTTAAGAAAATGGTTGATGTTCAAATGAAATAATTCACTAGCCCTCGTAAAATGGCAAAGCGTAGATCGAAAAGTTTACGAAACAACAACAAAACACATGAGAAAAAATTTACCACCTTTAACATGCCTAGAAGAATATTTAAAAAAAGAGTCGTAAATGTGAAAAAGTAATGTGATGTTTGTAATGTCTTAAGGGGTCTTCTCATTGAGCAACTTTTTTTTTCGACTTTTTTTTTTTGCATTTATTTATAGCTTGGATATTCAAAAATATCCCCCCAAAAGGGTTTTCGAAAACTCGAATTAGTTTAGGAGATATAGTCCTTTTAGTGACCCAATGTGACCTAAATTCCCAAGCAACTGCAAACTTAAGGGGGTCTTCTCATTGAGCAACTTTTTTTTAAACCCTCGTATTTTGACCTATGCGTTAAGTTTTCTCCGGTTCTACCGGACCGATTTTGATGAAACAAAGTGATTCGACGGAGAATTGTCAGCTCTTTAAAACTGCATTTAAACATTTTTGATTTTTTTTTTCCAAAAAATTACTTCAAACTTTAAACGCGTTTATCTCGAAACCACGTTTTTCGAACTGGCGGCCATGATATCTCCAGTTCAACTGAACCGATTTTCATGAAACAAAGTGGAATCGACGCAGAATTGTCACCATTCTCGGGTGAACCTCGACCATAATTTTAAAAAAATTTTTTACTATTTTTTTTTTACACTAAACTACAAAAAAAAAGCCCGAAATTGAAATTTTTTTTTTTGAATGGCCGCCATTTTGTCAAAAAAATCACAAAATTAAGTTTGAGGTTCAGCCGAGAATTACATCTATACTGATTATAACCCCGTTTTTTTTTCATTTCGGACGCTCCGGAGACCCGGAATCGTGGCCGCCGTGACGACACCTTTTTTTCACCACCAACTTTGAAGTCTCATTACTTTTTGAACAGCCCTCGTATCGAGGCAAAAAAAATTTTTTTATTTACTTTGAACCTTTTGTAATACAATAAATAAAAAAAGTTTTCAATTATTCTTTGCGTTTTCAAATAAGAATTTTTTTAAAAAGGGTCCAAAAAACGGGTTTTGAATGAGAAGACCCCCTTAAAGTGTTGTAAAATGTTCAAAGAACCGGTTAAAAATACGTAGTATTGAGCTATTTCAAGATTATTGTCTTAAAAATATGCGGTCACACCAGCAAACTGCCAATTATAATAAAGAAAACTGGAAGGCAATTCATGAGAATGTTATGCGCCAAGCGTTTCCGCTAGGCCCAGTGCCCCATTGTGGATCGGCTGACCTGCACGCTGATGTTGAAGGGACAATGGCAAGAAGCCGAGTTCCTGTCGCACTGTCAAGCGCTCGCTCGAGATGATTCATGGTGGATGTGTCGCCCTTGCGTCGCGTTAACCAGGCCATCAGGCTGCTGTGCACTGGAGCACGTGGGGATGCCTGCAGGAACACCAAGATCTTTGCCAAATGCTTGGTCGATAAGCTGATCAATGCTGCAAAGGGTTTCTCCAACTCGTACGCCATCAATTCGAAAACATGAAGAAGAAAACCTAACAATTCTACTGATTCTACTGAAATACAATCAATAAAACTCTGTCCGTAACAGGACCTAGAGAGCCGACGTCACCTACTCCAAACATTGTCCTAATTTTCCTTATGGAAGCAGTTTGTTTTGCATACTATTTCCCAAAGGGCCACGTCTATTTTTCGCATATTCAAAGCTTGTTGCACCCTTTGGCTAAACATCCGGGCTGAAACATACACAAAAACCAGGGCCACAAAGTCGATTTTTAAAATTTTTCACCGCTTTTGATAGAAGTTACTGCCTACAAACAGGTAGTCGAATGCGACCATGTCAGTTCCATATACCACACTACACTTTTGAATCATCGAACTAAGGCCGACTCAGAATATTGAAGCTGCGCAGTGCGCTACCTTGTAATTATTGTATCATGGGGCCACACTGGCCAGTTTCACTAAGAAGAGCGACATTTTTGAATACAATCTTATTCAAAGACAAACCAAAGACTCATGATTTTGGATGTTAGATATGTTCAGTGTGAATAGCCTATAAGCTATTCACACTTGATGTAACCAGGATAAGAAATATGCATGAAATCCTTGAACCAGCAGCGTCATTCTGTCAGTGTATGCCTTGGTCCTGACTGCCATTGCCACATCGTCATCTGCGCCAAGTTCCGTACCGTGCCGTTTGCCGCCTATCCCCTCGTGCTGCCCTCCACCTAACTCCAACTGCTGCTTCTGCTTGGGCTGTGTTATCGTAGTCGTTATTGCCGCCGCCGCCGCCGTCGTTCGTTGCTGTCACACGCAGAGTAGAGGCAAAGCGAATTGTGTTGGCGCCACCACCACCCCCCGAAACCCCCACCCCCCACCCACCCAAAAAAAAAATGAAGGCAAAATGCCGAAAACAGCGCGCTCAGCGACAGAGACAAACGCCCACCCGCCCATCCACCCACAGTGGTCATAAATCGAATACTTGTTTATGTAGTGGTGGGATGCCTGCCTCTGCGGCTCCCCCCCGGTGCTGCTGCTGCTGCTCTTAGTCCGCACATCCTGTCATTCCAGCAGTCCGAGTGGCTTGGTGGGCGTCGCTGCCGCTGCCGTCGCGACGTTGGCATGCTTTACGGTTTGTTGTGTTTTCGTTCCTCTGGGTGGGTCGATGCCTTGGATGAAAGTGGTGTGTCTCGACACTAGAGCGGGTGGTGGCTCTGTCGACGCAGACGTTGACAGTGGGCGGTGGGGCGCCTGCGTCAATTCTCTCTCTCTCTCTCTCTTGCTCTCAGTTCTCGTTTGTTTGGCTTTTGGCGCCCCCTGGACGTATGCTCCTTGATTTTGGGGGTGGAAAAATGGAAATTCCTGCCGTGTCCGAGTGTGTGTGCGCTAAGCAAACAATGTGTAGGTGTACTCGTTGGTTTTTACTCGTTACTTTTATACAGCTAATAAAACGAAAGCGTTGATATTAACTGAACTTTTAGAAAGTAACGAGTCAACATTTCTGAGTTTCTCAACACTTTGAAAGTATCGATAAGTGGGCAGTCGATTATATATTTCGAATTCCGAAAGTAAGCTGAAATATAACGAGAGAAGCTCGATTTTGGTACTTGAAATTGAACATAGAGACGAATTTTTTATACTATACTCAAAATTGTAGTCCACATAGGAAAATAAGGTGGTTAGAGCGAGACGTACATGGTCAATAAGAGCTTTGACAGCAAAAATTACAGCAAACAGCTGACTTGTGGTTTAATTATAAAAGGGGATAAGAATAAAAGAAGGCTGCAAGAGCAAGATAGAACTTAGGTTGGATAATTTAAAGTTGTAGTTCGTTATATCGAACTGACATGGTCGCTTTCGACATTCTGGTGTAGTTGGAAACTTAGATTGGACAGCATCTAGAGAAGTCATTTGATCGTTAAGGGGGTCTTCTCATTCAAAACCCGTTTTTTGGACCCTTTTTAAAAAAATTCTTATTTGAAAACGCAAAGAATAATTGAAAACTTTTTTTTTATTTATTGTATTACAAAAGGTTCAAAGTAAATAAAAATTTTTTTTTGCCTCGATACGAGGGCTGTTCAAAAAGTAATGAGACTTCAAAGTTGGTGGTGAAAAAAAAGGTGTCGTCACGGCGGCCACGATTCCGGGTCTCCGGAGCGTCCGAAATGAAAAAAAAAAAACGGGGTTATAATCAGTATAGATGTAATTCTCGGCTGAACCTCAAACTTAATTTTGTGATTTTTTTTGACAAAATGGCGGCCATTCAAAAAAAAAAATTTCAATTTCGGGCTTTTTTTTTGTAGTTTAGTGTAAAAAAAAAATAGTAAAAAATTTTTTAAAATTATGGTCGAGGTTCAGCCGAGAATGGTGACAATTCTGCGTCGATTCCACTTTGTTTCATGAAAATCGGTTCAGTTGAACTGGAGATATCATGGCCGCCAGTTCGAAAAACGTGGTTTCGAGATAAACGCGTTTAAAGTTTGAAGTAATTTTTTTGGAAAAAAAAAAAAATCAAAAATGTTTAAATGCAGTTTTAAAGAGCTGACAATTCTCCGTCGAATTCACTTTGTTTCATCAAAATCGGTCCGGTAGAACCGGAGAAAACTTAACGCATAGGTCAAAATACGAGGGTTTAAAAAAAAGTTGCTCAATGAGAAGACCCCCTTAAGTTTGCAGTTGCTTGGGAATTTAGGTCACATTGGGTCACTAAAAGGACTATATCTCCTAAACTAATTCGAGTTTTCGAAAATCCTTTTGGGGGGATATTTTTGAATATCCAAGCTATAAATAAATGCAAAAAAAAAAGTTGCTCAATGAGAAGACCCCCTGTAATTGACTCTTTTTAAAAGTGCCTACTCCATCGGAACACTTTTTTTTAATCATTCCCAGAGTCCTCCGCTTTGATTCTTTTTACTTAAATTTTCGCACGAAACATCTTGGGGACTACTTAATCAACTATTAATATAAATGTTTCACTTAAGTAATAAAGTTTAACATGATTTGTTGATTGCGAGCTGGACCACACACTCAAAACTCAGCTGTTTTCTTAACTTTTAACGCATACCGCAACATTGTGCTAATGTAAACACCTATTCTGCATTATTGCGGCGATAACGATTTCAATAGCCAACTCACTGCAGTGTAAATGTTGCATTAGTCGCCTTTTTAGTTTATCAATTCAATAATTTCTGTAATGACCCAGAGTAGGCTGTGAATTGGGACATGCCAAACATGCATTGGAGAAAAATAATTAAGTTTAGTCTAGAGCGGTCGGTCAGACTGAAAAGACCTATATTTTATAAATACTTTTCTTTCTTTTTTCTTTCTATTTTGTTCATACCTTCGCTCTCACAATATGTTGGTATGGCCCCCTTTTTGGTCATCATGTTGACCTGTTTGCAATTGCCCTTCGTTTTAATTTGGAACTCGTCCTTGGTCAAAGCTCCGCACTCCTCAATTATTTTTTTTTTGTGTTTTGATGCCATCCCAAACGACCTTGATCTGAGTAGATCACATTAAGGTTGAATGTCCTCCTCTTTGATCATCAATGATTATGTGCGCGATTCCAACTAAAGGCCAAGTTACCAATGGCCCAAGCGCCCTGCTTTTGTATTTGGAACTCGTCCTTGGTCAAAGCTCCGCACTCCTCATTTATTTTTCTTTATTTTTTTGTCTTTTGATGCCATCCCAAACGACCTTGATCTGAGTAGATCACACAAAGGTGGAATGCCCCCCTCTTTTATCATCTATGATCATGTGCGCGATTCCAACTAAAGGCCAAGTTACCAATGGCCCAAGCGCCCTGCTTTTGTATTTGGAACTCTTCCTTTCTCAAAATTCCACTATTTTTTTTTTTGTTTTTTATCGTTTAAATGGTATTTCTTATCTTATCAAATCAACTTCAACTTCGTAAAAACGCTCGGATCTTTCTGCTCCATGCTTGCCATTAGAAGGGACGTTTGTATGCTATGCAGATTTGATGCCTTTCAACATACGGCAAAAAAGAACATGTTTGGAAAAAACGAACGGTCGTCAATCGTTCGGGCCTCATTTCGCATATTGGTTTCCAATAGCACGGGTGCTGCATGCGTGCCATTAGAAGGGACGTTTGCATGTTGTGCAGACTTCTTCGCTTCTAACCTACTGCAAAAAGGAACGTGCATCACTGGGCCACACACTGTGCCCTAACTCTTCGAGATGATAAGCTTCTTGATTCTCGTGATAGTGTGGCCAGAGCTGCCACAGTAACTGGTAGTCGTCGATTTGATTCGTTCTCTCACAATTTCGAGCGAAATGAGGCGTTAACAGCACTTTACTTAATTGGTAACAGAACGTAGTGGCAATACGTAGTCTTTTTCCGCGTCGAGTGGACACTGGTTGTGGAATCGCGACACGGAAAACTTACGCAGCAGATTGTTTTATATGGAGTTTTTCATTTCGCGGCCACTTCGCGTCGAGTGGACACTGCGCTTTACGTTGTACCTTACCGAGGTGTGAAAATTGAGTACCTTTCGAATCACTGGGTATAACGAACGTTAATTTTGGTAAGGTTTAGAAAATATAATATTTACCTCGTCTTCGGTAGGTTTTATAAATTTCAAAAGCGGCTTAATAACTTTTTCTTCTGGATTAACGCTCTTTCTCAACACTTCAGATGAAGTGCTTAGAGTGATCACGGGATCTACCAAGTACCGTATGTACCAAAGGTACATAGAGTATATTAAGTTTGTGCAAAAGTATGTAAACAGACAAAAGAAAGTATCTCCGACCCTAAAAGTATATTCTTGATCACTATCAATAGCCGAGTCGATCTAACCATGTCCGTCCCATCGTCCGTATGGCTGTTAAGCAAAAATAGCTTGGCAATTATTTGAGATAATTTTGCTGGTTTTACCTTTTGAATAAATTTTGCTGGTTTTACCCAAAAAAATAAAATAGAATAAGTATATAGAGTGAATACCAAGACCAGTCTCCGTAGTCGGTTGGTTGTGTTGTCGAGAGAATGTCGAAAGAAAAAAAGAAAAAATATTTTTACCCCGCTTTAGCCGTTTAGACGATGTAACTATCAACCAGTAATAAAAGGGCAATCCTCATATTTGAATTCTATATAAATGTGTCATATTTGGGGGTGTCCCAGAAAACTCTAAAGATTTTCGTATGGTTTCGTTTCGAACTACAGCTGCTTGCCTTTTTATCTAGAGAGCCTCCAAAATGCATGGCTACTAGATTAGATGTCATCTAAGTTGAGAGATTCGAAACCGACTACTCAGCGCCAAGTAGATTTAAAGTGTACGGTTTTCCTTTCCTATAATCTAGTAGGCGAGATTATTCTTGACGTTTTACATATAAACTCCTCCTAGCTTAGTTCAAAATCCAATCGTTTATACGAATTTTAATTAGACAAAATAAAGATGAGACCAAAAAAAAAAAAACCAAGAAGAAAAAAACACATGCCAATGATAAGAATTAGAAAGAATTAAAAAAAATAACAAGAAGACAACCTGATGTGGCTGCCAACGCAGCCAACTGCATACTGAAATGCTCGAGACCCCACACCCTAACAAGTTAACGCTGTTCATACATACAGCGAAAATGCCAAAATGGGTATTTTGAAGATAAGGTCACACTCGCTCGCACTCACACTTATCGATAGCTATCGGAATGTGCAACCGCGCGCAGTTCAAATCTTGAAGCAAACTTTTGGGCAATTGTTGTACAGTGTGAATGATGAGAGCTGATGAGAGATGAAAGAAAAATAATGAATACCTTTTTCTATTTAAGGGGGTCTTCTCATTCAAAACCCGTTTTTTGGACCCTTTTTAAAAAAAATTCTTATTTGAAAACGCAAAGAATAATTGAAAGCTTTTTTTTATTTATTGTATTACAAAAGGTTCAAAGTAAATAAAAAAATTTTTTTGCCTCGATACGAGGGCTGTTCAAAAAGTAATGAGACTTCAAAGTTGGTGGTGAAAAAAAAGGTGTCGTCACGGCGGCCACGATTCCGGGTCTCCGGAGCGTCCGAAATGAAAAAAAAAAACGGGGTTATAATCAGTATAGATGTAATTCTCGGCTGAACCTCAAACTAAATTTTGTGATTTTTTTTTGACAAAATGGCGGCCATTCAAAAAAAAATTTCAATTTCGGGCTTTTTTTTTTGTAGTTTAGTAAAAAAAAAATAGTAAAAAATTTTTTAAAATTATGGTCGAGGTTCAGCCGAGAATGGTGACAATTCTGCGTCGATTCCACTTTGTTTCATGAAAATCGGTTCAGTTGAACTGGAGATATCATGGCCGCCAGTTCGAAAAACGTGGTTTCGAGATAAACGCGTTTAAAGTTTGAAGTAATTTTTTTCGAAAAAAAAAAAAAAATCAAAAATGTTTAAATGCAGTTTTAAAGAGCTGACAATTCTCCGTCGAATTCACTTTGTTTCATCAAAATCGGTCCGGTAGAACCGGAGAAAACTTAACGCATAGGTCAAAATACGAGGGTTTAAAAAAAAGTTGCTCAATGAGAAGACCCCCTTAAGTTTGCAGTTGCTTGGGAATTTAGGTCACATTGGGTCACTAAAAGGACTATATCTCCTAAACTAATTCGAGTTTTCGAAAATCCTTTTGGGGGGATATTTTTGAATATCCAAGCTATAAATAAATGAAAAAAAAAGTCGAAAAAAAAAGTTGCTCAATGAGAAGACCCCCTTTTATCTTGTCTGATATCTCATAAAAGCTTACAATTTAAGTTCTTGGGCCATACAAAAAAGTGGCAGTTTTCTTTGAATTTGGGTCAGTGCAGCCAGATCAAAAATGTGGCAGCCTTGTGCAAGTACAGTCATCAAATCTTTGCCTACACTACCCAATCACATGTAGGCCAAGTGCTCTGCTTGGCAAATTCCTTGGCTAGTTTCAATCATTCCCCGAAATTCTTTGTCTCCACTAGCAGATTAGTTATAAAACACAATTGGTGACATAACTTGTATAAAGTTTTGCTTAGTTTTTCACCAATAAAATAAGTTATATGTAAGGAATATTAGGAGTAGTCTCAGTAGTTGGTTGATTGTGTTGTCAAAAGAATGTCGAAAGAAAATGTCAAAATTGTAGTTGATGGTGCCATCAACCAATAACAGCATTTGGTAAAGGTTGATATAATTTTTCTCCTCTGACGATAGATTAATCGGAGAAGCATTTATTTTCCTTGACAAAATAGCAACATTGAACGACATTGAAAATGTGTAGTCACTCACTCAAATACTTGCCGAACTATTCTTGCTATCAAATGGTCATACAGTTTTACCAGGAAGCAAGAGCGAAGAAAATGAAAATAGTTGTACATGTTTATGTGCTATCCCATGTCACCGACCAATTAATTTAAATTTAATTAATTTAAAGCGAGCAGCGCTGACTATAAAATAGTTAAGGGGTCTGTCGTTAGGCTTACCATTTTATATGGTGCGTTCAGTTAAGCGAATAATAAATTAAGCATGCCAGCTGGACGCAGCGAACAAGCGGCAGTTACAGTCGTACCACCGCGGAAGAAAATCAGTAAACATAGCTGCAATGGTTGCCCATGAAAAGAAAAGGAAGAGTGTGAAGAGAGTAAGGCAGATGCCATGACCCAAACGGAAAACAACAAATAAAGAAAAAAAAAAAAATAATAATAATAAAATGAAAAGAAGTGGCTGCTGACGCGACTGATGCATCGCACTGAATGTCGTGCCAATTCGACCAACCTCACTTTTATAGCAAAGTCGGCAGCGCTGTCGATACTAACAATCGGTAGCCGCCTATCGTCAGCAGTTGGCATTCGATAACTTTAATGGCGGCCAGCCTATCCACAGCTGTTGTGTCATCGATAGCTGTGTTTAAGGCGCACGCTTTCGTTCGTTTTAAATATGCGAGTGTGTTTTGAATTTATTTAACTAATTGTTGGGGAACTCTAATATAAGACTTCAGTTGACTTAATGATTTAAGTGAAATTATTAAAAATTTTTGTTATTATTCAATAGAGCAATGGTCACTGGGTAAACGGGACAATATTTTAGCCAAAAGTTTGGAACACTGGATACAACTACTGTCGGAAATATTTTTGTAATTGTTATAGCTATTTTATACCATAATTTGGAAGTTTTTCACAAGAGTCTTTGACTGGCAGCATTTCCAAATTGATTTCTATTAAAATTGCTCAAAATAATTTAAAATTAAAAGACGAAACTTGAAAAGAATCAGCTGAAGAGAATTTAATTTAATATATTCGACTACTTGCTCCCAAAATAATTAATCTGTAACATCAATAATAAAAATTTGTATTGTTATTGTTCATGTTACGATCACGAGCATTTTTCACACGCTTGTTTTTATCTCTCGAGTAAATAAATCAAGCAGTCTTAAGTTTAGTACACACCTCAACAAAAAGCTGCCAAAACAAAAAACTCCATGCAAAAACTCACAAAACTTTTGGCACCAAAGCGCTTTAGCGCCGGCTTTTTTGCCATTATACCTGCAACTTTTACATAAATATAATGGATTGGTGTTTTTCAGTCTATTTACCGATAATTTAAGAAATAATAGATTTTAGTTCTTTGAAGAGGTGTCGCACATTGCCGATATACACATTTCCTTACAACGGTGAACCCTTTCACTCGCACTTATTATTGACATAGTCAACGGACTACTTTTGCCGCCTTATACTTATTGCATCATGAATTGGCCGAAGGTCGAAGACCTTACATGCACGCGATTGCACATTACGATAGCTATCGATAAGCGAGTGTGACCTTATCTTAAGGAAATCTCTAGTGATTTTTGTATAAACGTTTGTATTTCAAACTAAACCTGCTTGCATTTATATGTAAAGTGCCTCCAAAATGCTAGGCTACTAAATTAGATGACGAAAGTTCAGCGAATTGAAACCGAATGTTCAAAGCCAAGTTGATTTTGGTAGTAGATCCCATTGTGTTGTTATATAAGGTGAGGTTATAAAGGTAGACTGCCTCTTTTTTGGGGTACCCCAGTTGATTGGTGGAAAAAATCAGTAGCAACGGGAAAGCCTACGTGCTCGCACATGTTCTTTTTTTCTTTTTTCTTTTTTTTTAGGGGGTCTCTCTCAAAAAATCAATTTGGAACCTTTTTTAAAAATAAATAAAAATTGAAAACTTTTTTTATTTATTGTATTACAAAGGTTCAAAGTAAATAAAAATTTTTTTTGCCTCGATACGAGGGCTGTTCAAAAAGTAATGAGACTTCAAAGTTGGTGGTGAAAAAAAGGTGTCGTCACGGCGGCCACGATTCCGGGTCTCCGGAGCGTCCGAAATGAAAAAAACGGGGTTATAATCAGTATAGATGTAATTCTCGGCTGAACCTCAAACTTAATTTTGTGATTTTTTTGACAAAATGGCGGCCATTCAAAAAAAAATTTTCAATTTCGGGCTTTTTTGTAGTTTAGTGTAAAAAAAAAATAGTAAAATTTTTTTAAAATTATGGTCGAGGTTCAGCCGAGAATGGTGACAATTCTGCGTCGATTCCACTTTGTTTCATGAAAATCGGTTCAGTTGAACTGGAGATATCATGGCCGCCAGTTCGAAAAACGTGGTTTCGAGATAAACGCGTTTAAAGTTTGAAGTAATTTTTTGGAAAAAAAAAAAAATCAAAAATGTTTAAATGCAGTTTTAAAGAGCTGACAATTCTCCGTCGAATTCACTTTGTTTCATCAAAATCGGTCCGGTAGAACCGGAGAAAACTTAACGCATAGGTCAAAATACGAGGGTTTAAAAAAAAGTTGCTCAATGAGAAGACCCCTTAAGTTTGCAGTTGCTTGGGAATTTAGGTCACATTGGGTCACTAAAAGGACTATATCTCCTAAACTAATTCGAGTTTTCAATTGAAAATCCTTTTGGGGGATATTTTTGAATATTCCAAGCTATAAATAAATGCAAAAAAAAAGTATGCAAATATTCGCGGGAAGGATTTTTATGTTTCCGCAGAAAATTCGATAGACAAACGTAAGACACTTGAATTAAGCACAAGCTTTTTCTTTCTGCAAGTATGATAAGTTGTTAATTTAAGAACGTTAGTTCTCATTTCTATAATATAAAAAGGGCATTTTCGAATTTAGAATGGTTTCAGGCTAAATTTAAGTACTAACCAGAACATAACATACATGAAATTGAATTGAATGGAAGCATTCTGGGCCCATAACCTATGGTTAATTTATTTATTTTAGATGTGACTATGTTCACAGAGCTCGAGAATGAATTGCAGTATATGTTCCAGAGATGCATTTGGTTGCCAGATGAACAACTGTTCACAACAAAAAACGGTAATTCCAATTCCTAGTGGCGCTTTTGAACCCTGGCACAAAAAAGCTCAGTAAGGAGTTCCGTAGTAGCTTAAAAATGGGATTGGGTGTGTGATACTAGACCGGGGTGTGACCTGACTGAACTGGTAAAGCTTTGCTAGGGATTGGTAGAGCTTCAAAAGCTTGGGGCCAGCTTGATGAAACTTAAAAGCTTTGTCCAGCGGCCTATGTTGTAAGCTACTCTGCTGCTTTTGACGCCCTGCGCCACTTTTCGCCTTCTCTGCTCTCTTTTGTCAAGTGTCAAAGTGTCTGCACTACCCCATTAAAATGTCAGTTTCAGTGCGTTCTCTGCCTTTGGAACACCTTCGCAGCGTAAGTTAACTTCCGAACGGTACGACAGCAAATAAATACGCCAAAATATTGAAACAAAAGTTACTAAAAAAAAACTAAAATTAAGCTAAAGTATTTTATGAGTATTCTTTTTTACTGCTAAGCGCGCGCGTGCGTTGTGTGTGTGTGTGGGTGTTAAGTGCCTGCCAGCTTTGTGAGAACCTACTTATTATATAAACTGCTCAGTTACCAGACGTTTGATTTCCTTGCTTCAAACAAATTTAATTAAATAAATGCCAAAACGCGCACATAAAGTAAGCTGCAATATTTAACACGCCTCCCACACACACATGCAACATGTCTTTGGCCCAGGCCCACACGCACACGCACACACACTACCACACCATATCACACAGCCAAACGTGCGCCTCACATTTATAAATAATTAATTATTTTGACTTTCTCCCTTTTGCTAGCCTCCCTACAGCGTCGCATCCACTCAGCTAGTTTCGCTCTTTTGCCCTTCGAAATGTCAAAATATTGCAGACAAAAAGTTGTGTGTGCGCTTACAGTTTTTTTTCTTGTTTTGTGTTATTTTACGGGGTACAAGCTTGAAATTGGTTAGCTCCTTACGAGAGTCACATGTTTTAGGGGAGCAAGAAGAGCGAGAGAGAAAAACAGGGAAATTCGGAGAGAGCAAGAGGGTGAAAGCGATGTAGAGTGTATCCACAAAGGGGTTTATTAATTGCTTCATTCGTGACACGTACATGCACGTTTTCAGGGCTTCTAGTGTGTGAACATGCACTTAATCACTTTTATACAGAAACATGCTTCAAGTCAAGTTCATTATAAGTTTCAGGCAGAAATTAAAAAATATGCTCCTGATTTTTCGCTCTTGCACCATCGTGATGATTCAAAAAAGTACTAAAGTCACGGAAGTTCCACTAATCTTATTTCGATACCTCAGATTACTTTTGGAGTACCCCATTTGGAACTTTAGTGTGAAAAAATATTCAAGAAGCCCCTCCCTTCTCTTCCTTGGGTTGCTCATCGATGTCTAATCCAAAAAAATATTGCTAGGGATGATCTTTGTGCCCCCAAAAACTTATAAAGCAATACCCCTTTTTTATTTTTATAGATTTCACCCCATTGCCGCCCTCAAAAAGTAAGCGCCCCCCACCACCATCATACCTGGACGAAAAAAGTATTGCCAAAAATGAATTGGAGCACCCAAAAATATATGTAATGGTTCTGTTTTTATTTTTTTTACATTTGTACCAAAAAGACCGCCAAAAAATACAATATCGGGATTGGACTAAGTTCCCAAAACTTTTAGCCTGATACTTCCACAGTACATTTGCTGAAAATAGTTTCGTGCGTGTCACGAGAAAGGGCCGTCCTGGCTGATCTCTAGAAATCTAAGGGATACCCTCAAATGCAACTTCAACTTCGCCCGTTGAGTGAAATTTAATCACAACCAGTCAGTCATATAAGCGTTAAGCGCACGCCGTGAGCAACAAGTGATATCAATACGAGTCGATAAATGCAAATGTCGAAAAGTATTTTGTACTTACATTTTTGATAACATCATATCCAGGTAGCGGGGGTTGTTGGATCTGATGGTACATTTTATACTAAAACATATATGGAACCTTTTGGTCGTCAAACTGAACGGATCTACGAAAACCACAGCCAGTGGCAAAATTTAGCACCCTGAACTAGCCAAAGCCTCTTGCATCTTGGCATATTGCCAGGACGAAAAGTTGTTTTGGATGCCCTCAAAACAATGATGGCAGCTCTGATTACTGAAAAAAATGTGGGCTGAGCCACCTCAAGACAATTGGAAGGCAATTCGATTAGGCGTAAATACAGGTAAAAAGTTACACTTCATTCAGGGTGAGAGACCTGGTTCAGTAACCCAATATCAATAAAGCTGAGAACCTTAAATGATTTTCTTGAAATTGGACCAGTCAAATCGTCTAAGCTTTTTATGAAGTAGCCCCCGGAATCAATTCGAGAGCGAGACACCACCAAACCCCCAAATGGTGATTCGGTTTTATGAAGAAGTCCCCAGAAGGTCCCAATTATGCGAGAGCAGACTCACACATCAATCAAACGAGAGCGAGACGCCACCCAAACCCTGCCGTGTGGGTGATACGGTTCTAGTGAACCCCAGAGGGAGTAAGCGAGAATCATTCCTGGAAAGCAACATGCCATAACCCATCTAAGAGCAGGCCCCACCGCAAAAACACCCAGAATGGCGTTTCGGTTTTATGAAAGATACCCCCGAAGGGGCCCCATCAATAAAACAAAGGCAGAGGAGACACTTGCAAAAAACACAAATGGTAATACGGTTCTACGAAATGGAAATAAAAAAATAAAGATTTGACAACAAAAACGATTTTACAAGAAAACCGCAAAAGGAGTTAACGATTAAAATAAAATGTTAAGATATGAAAAAATAATGAAGATAAATTGTTAGCAAGCTGCTATCATAGCCAATTGCAAACTCAAAATTGCCTGAGACATCACGCGCTACGGAGAAAACATCTTCCTTAACAAAAGCGAAGATGCCCAAAAAAATGCCGAAACCTGGGTATTTCTTAAGGAAGGTCCCACTGTGTTGATAGATTTAATGCAGGGTTGGGGTTTTAGATAAATCGAGTAAAACGAGTTGACCGTTAAAATTTTTTTTTTTTTTTTATTTAATTTAAAACCAATTGCAGCGGTGACATTATCCTTTTTGTGACTTCTATTGCGGCTTTCATTAAGTTTTCTTTAATCTCGACACATTTGAATATTGTTAAATAAATGAAAAACAACAACATGGCAGGCGATTGCTCTCTAGTGACCTATAAGGTTTTTAAGGTCAAATAAAGTCAAATTTTCATGATTTTTATTTTGGTCTATTTATTTTATATACACGTTATGGTATAACATCTGAAGTAACTTTGAAAAAAAAATTCATTTAAATATATTGATGCTTTCTGATCAAAATGAGAGCAGAATCTCTGGAGGCGCCTCGAGAATAAAGTTGTTATGCAGAATTGTACATCATAGCTGTTTACCGGTTCATTAGAAACTGAAATATCGCAAAATGTTTTAAAGACGATAACTTCCCGGGCCACGGGAAGAAGTTTTGTGTGTTTTTTAATATATTTTTCTAAATTAGTTATTATTAATCAATATGAAAAAAATGCTTAAACTTTTTTCAAAAAAATGTATACCTTTATATTTATATTAATATGTAGTGGTTGGTCGCTTAAGGGTGGTTTCTATCCCAGGCAAAATTTAGTATTGGAAGGGTTTTAAAAGCATATTGCAAAAATATTGGGCAGATCCGACAGGTACGAGGGGGCGGGGTCCCAGAAATAGCCGACCTAACTACTAAAATATATAAAACAGATATCTTTTTTTTTTTATTTTTTCAACATGAATCCCTTTTATTTTATCATGTTTTTTTTTTATACCTCCTTGGTGCCAATTTTTTCTCAAGATTTCTAAATAAGAAATAGTCAGAGGGAGTCTGGCGAATAAGGCGTGAGCTAGCAATTCAAATTTTAATTCATTAATTTTTGGTATTGCAACGGCAACTGGCTCACCCACGCTGTTTTGGTTCTGAAGTCAGCAAACGCGGCACCCATCTTGCAGCTGACTGACTGCATGTCCAATTTTTCGGTCAATATGCGATGTACAGCACGTTTTGAAATGCCTACACATTCAGCTAACTCACGAACTTTCAATCTATGGTCACTCAATGCACATTTTTAATTTTGGCCAATCTTTCTGAAGTGGTCACCTCATTTTGGACGCCCCTTACAATGTTTATCTGTCGCAGCTCAAACGATCTCGCTCAAACTCAGCCACCCAATATTTTATTGTTGTAAACGAGGGAGCAAGAATTACAAGGTAGAATCCAGCTCCTTTTTTAATATTGGTTGGACTACTAGACCTTTTATATGAAAGTATTGTATCACATAACGGACCATTTGCCATGTTTACAAATCAATAACAAGCGTTCCCTATTAAAATCTTGACAAAAATGGTTTAGCAAGGTAAAGCACCAATCAAACTTCAAACTTAAGCTTTAATAGTCGGTACATTCTTTCTGGGACGGGCCTCACTTAATATTTGATTAAGGTCAAGCAGAGTGGCTTATGCCATTTTGCAGAACTTAAGAGGAAGGGCAGGACATATAAAATGGGTGTTAAAATTTTTAACTTAAAAATAAATTTAAAAATAAAAAATATATATACGCTTTTTGCACTTCAGGTAACCCCTTTGCCATGTTAACACTCTCACTTTCTCTCTCTCCCCCTCTCTTTTGGTGTCTCTCGCTCTCTGAGTTAACTCACTTTGAGTTGGCTGCCCAAATCATTTGATATTACCATACTCTCATGTTAACAGTTAATTTAAATTATGAATTCTTTTATAATTAATTTTAAAGTACCTAATTTTTAAGTTTAAAAATTATTTAAACTTTTATGTTAAATGTTATGCTCACTTTTGTTTATGTGGTTTAACATTTCTGTAGTATTGCAAAACTTTCTTAGCTATTAGCTGACATTTGTCCGTATGTTAACGGCGCTTATCTTTCGTCGCATGTCCTGTTCGTGTTTCAGTCCTTCGTTAGACAACTTTGGGTTTAGTTCAGCGTTGAACGTTTTGGCCGTAAGTCGTCAAACTTTCAAACGGCAGTGGTTTGCTCTCTTCAATTTTTCCTGTGCACTGAGTGTGTGCAGGTGTGTTGTGTGCGTGGAAACAACAACAACAACAGCAACAACAGCTACAGACTCTGTTTCTTTCAAACAAAAAGTTTGCTTTTTGGTAAAGAACGAAAAAAAAAGAGAAAGAAAATCGAAGTACAATTCAAGTGAGAAGCAGACCAAGTCACGTTTCCCTCAGCTGCTCTCTCTCTCTCTCCTCTCTTCACTCTCCCACTCTGGTTAATGTTATTTAATTTTATTGTTGTTTTTGTTTTATTTTTTTGGTGGTTTGGCAGTGCAGAATATATCGCCCTGAGTCTGAGTCAGCAGCGCCTGTTAAGCGGAGGGGTTGATTTTTTTCATTTCATTTCATTTCTCTTAACTTCAGTTTCAGTTCGCCCCCTCCCCCCCCCAGCGTCGGTCGGTTTCTCGGTTTTCGTTTTTTCCACTGTTCGCCCTGCGTTGCCTTCAACTTCAACCACTTGCCGTCCAAACGGCGACGTCATAGCAGCCATACCGGTAGCCCTGCCACCCACCACCCCTTAGCCTTACCCCTCGGTGTCATTGGCACTATGATTTTGTGTACCAGAATATTGTTTGCTCCTTTTTCGAGGAAAGACAATCCTTGAGAACAAAAAAAAAAATATGATTTGCGGAGTCACTTTTCAGAGACTTTGCATCTGCATACAGAACGTTGCACCCACCACCACCACCACCACTACCAGCCACTACCACCACCGCCTCACCGCTCGTTCAACGCTACCACCACAAACTTAACTAACCAAACCCAAAAACCAAACCAAGTACCACCAACAAGCCTCCAACTTGTACCAAATCTTATCTCAAATCAAAGACAGGCCAAAAGTAAAAAACATTTGATCAAGACCCAAATCAAGCAAACTTGTCAAAATGTCATCAAAAAGTAGAGCTCCTTTTTCAAATATATTCTCGTTACGTTCTATTTAGTATCCCCCCACCACCACTCTCACTTCCACCCTTCTAACACGCTCAAAACTACAACTATGAAAACTACTGGTAGGAGGCATCCTAAAGAAACCAATTTGTTGGCCATCTAGCGGCATTTCTTTTGCCTTAGTTTTTCTTAGACTAGAAATCACTTCTAGCTGGCATTGAGTGATGCACTTGCAGCTTTGTTGTGTTTCATTATAAAAGTTTATATTGTGCAAATCGTTTTATCACTTGGACGTGTTGCCACAATTATGCATAAGCTAGGTAAAACAGAAGGCTAAGGAAACCAAAATGGGCTGACCACTGTAAGGACACTTTTTGCTCAAGTACTCGCTTGACTGGGAGAATTTTTTGGCAATTTTTTATAAAGCAAATTTTACAGATCTTTCACAAGAAGTACCATATTTTATGTTTTTCTTGATATTGAGTGATAAATGTTGCATTTTGAATGCCGAGTTGAGAAAACTAAAGTCGAAAAAACTCGCCTGATTGGAACTGTGTACCTCAGTGTTTTTTTAAAGCGGACTTGCCGATGTAAAACATATCAAACTTTTAAAGCATTTAAAAAAATTCCAGTTGAAAGCAGCAAGTGAATTGAATAAATAACATCGCCAAATGCAATTTGGGAAATTAAAACCAAAGTAGTGTAAACTCCCCTGGTTCTTCATTGTGTCCGGGGCCATTATCAGTGACAGGAATCATTTTTGTGGCAGGGGAAAAAACTTTGTCCTGCCACTGCTGCTGCTGCCGCTGCCCTTTACTGCGGATAATGATGATGTGAACGGAATTAATAAAAATTGTTTTCCATCAATGGATGATACCTGAGAACACTGAACTTTCTTAATGGATTTGAATGTGAGTGAAATGTATTGTTTTGTACAGGGAACAAAGTCAAAGTCATGAATAGAGAAGGAAAGAGACGAGCTGCAGAATTGAAAGAAAAAAGGGGAGAAAAAATCCTTACTATGGTGGCTATAGGCTCTCATGTTTCACTGAAAAGTTATTAACTATTCCATAGAAATCAAATTATTAAACTTATTTCAACAAGCAATTTAGCTTTGTGGAAAGTGTTGAACCTATTCAATTGAGCGGAAGCAATTCAGATGTTGGTCTCGGCTCACAACTTATTTTTCATAGATTTTTCCAACTGCCCTCGTAGTAGTTCCAGGGAGTAATGATTTTCCTTTTCACTGCGAATCGCTGGGAAAGTCAACTTCCCTTAGCTTCGCAACTATTTTGTACAATTTAAAGGCTCTCGATTTTGCCCAAAGACACGTAAAAGCGACAAAAAAAATATAAATCAATGGAAATTTATGTGACTGAAATATAAAAAACAATTTTTATACGTTCCGCCCTGCGCAAATATTTTCCACAATTTTTGTACATTTATTTGGCGCTTCAATGCAACAACAGGGCGGAAAAAGGGGGGGGGGCATGCATTGAAATTCCCCCAAGAGGGGAGAGTTGAATTTCGTGTGCATTGTGCATGCTTAATTGAGTTGTCCTCGTCCCGGGTTCCCCGCTCCCATAACTAACTCCCAGTTCCCCGCTCGCTGCCCTCTGCTGGTATGCGGAAGTGGGCGTGGGCACTGTGTGTGTGTGTGTGTGCCATGTGTCAAACAGTTTATCGAAACGCCCAAAACTGAACCCAAATCCAAAGCCACCCCTTTAACATAGCAATCCCAATTGTCCTCGCTCCGTAAATCGCGCGCATCGCTTCAGTTGATTTTCATGTCACTGGCAAAAAACACATTTTGCTTTCGCCTTTTGTGTACTTTACAGGCCGGCAGCCCACCTTCTACTATGGGGGGAGTGCTTGGGGGTTGATGCTGCCCAGAAAATTGCACTTGCGAGCATTTAAATGGTTTGACAGGCCAACAAATTACATGAGTTAGATGACATCTAATCTTAAGATAACTATTGGGGAGGCTGTTACACCAGCAGATAAAAGCGAGAGTTACACTGTGAAACAGAAATTGATAACGAAATGGAGAGTGGGTTGAATCAAGTTGAAAGTGTGGAAGCGATTTTTAAAGCGAAGCTCTTTTACGCACGGTCGACTGGGGGGCAAATCCAGAAAACGATTGTCTTTGCCACAGATTTTCTTGGCTACGCTTTTGACTTTGCAAAGTCAACAGCTTTGATCTATGCAAGACACCCATAGCTGCGGGTGGGTTGTGAGTGGTGGTGGTGGATTAGCAGTGCAAAATCAGTGACCACACAGTGACCGAGTAGTGACCAATTAGTGACTGAAACAGTGACCGAAACAGTAACTAAAACAGTGACTAAAACAGTGACCAAAACAGCAACCAAAACAGTGACTAAAACAGTGACAGAAACAGTGACGAAAACAGTGACTAAAACAGTGACCAAAACAGATACTGAAATAGTGACCAAAACAGTGACTCGTAAAGAGCTTCGCTCGTACAGGGTGTTCGACGACGCCCATTCTTTTTTAGTAAAAATGTGGAAAGAACCATTTGAAATGGACTTTGACACAGTTAGGGTAAGCTAAAATGCATATCACAATAATGCTTAAGCGAAAAACATAAGTTCTATGGGGAATTACAAAATTATGATCCCAGTGAAAGCCTTTTTTCAAGCTGTGATTGATTTTAAGATACCATTCAGATTTTGTACTTTACTGTGATTTGAGCTCAGGACATCGATAAATAATCCTGATTACTAATTATGTCCAGAATGAACAAACCTTCTATCTGCACTTCAGAGGGCCGGAGGTGCTCCCATCTGGGTGTTACAAACATTTGCAGAAACTACTCGAATCCAAAGTTAAACAAAAATACGACAACAACTTTCCAATCGATTGGCCTATGAAACAAATACAAGGATAACAAGTCAGAAGACATTTTCCTTTGAATTTGTTTCAGTTCAAGAAATCCTGACCTTAAGGCGAATGAGGAGATGCATAACCAGGCTTTGTTCTTGATCGAAGACATGTATTAATTAACTTAAGTGCGGCAGTTTGTTAGTCAGGTTACGAATGCCAGCGCCAGATTGTGGAATAAATGACGCATTTAGTAGAAAATTGGTGCTTGAACTTGAATATGATCGACATGAGCTAGACCAATCAGTTCAAACTGATGTACCCCTGTTGAACCCCACACAGGAAGTCTATGATACATTAATGAAGCCAATTGATGATGGAAACGATGTCTTATATATCTTGGATGGCTCTGGAGAAACTGTGAAGACATTCCTCTTGTCATTGATTTTGTCCACTGTTCGAACGAGATCCAACATTGCGGTATCAGTTGCTTATTCTGGGATAGCGGCGAAATACTCCGCAATGCCATTGTTTTAACAGTGTCTAAGACCATCTTTAGGGACGAATGCACAATGGCGAACAAACGCTTATGGGAAGAATTTGACCGAACATTAAATGATCTGCGCAATGACTTGAGAAGTTTTGGAGAAGCCATGTCTGTCTGGCGACTTTCGTCACTCATTTCAAGATCGACTGTTGCCGATGAAATAAACGCTTGCCCCAAGTGGCGCTATGTGAAGAAACTTTAGCTGTCAGCCAAGAAGAGGTCATGGTAGCATTGCTCGGCGTTATCTGAACACAAAGCGACAACGAAATGTGGCAGCACTTCGAACGGAAGAGAAACGTGCATCAGCTCGATTTTAGAATGATATGCAACGATCAGAAGAGATCAAGGAAGCTTGCAATGAGCCATAACGATTAAGACGCAACTGATGACGGTTCTGCGACAGCACTAATTAAGAACTTTTGTCCACTGCACAGGCTTCCATCTCAGTTAAGTTACCATTACAAACTCATGAACTGTAAGCACTTCTCTAGGTATATATCTAACTCAACGTAGTTCCTACAAATAACAAAAAAAATAATAAAACAGATATACATATGCACTCACACACACACACAAATCAAATCTATTCTGTACGTACCAAACACACTTGAAGGTTGAGTGACTTGACTCAAATGCTTTAGACCATGCTGTTGTTGCTTTGGAACGAATGAATGAATGAATGGCATGAATCATGCCAGGACAGGTGGATGTGGAGATGTGTTGTCGCTTGGCGAATGTGTTGTGCAACCATTAATAAAAATCAATTTGGCATAAATTACAACTGACAAGTTAAATTTTGGTTTAAGCCAATCTTTTCAAGCCGATTTAGGCTCAATTGGGGAAATTGGAAAAAATAGGTAAACGGAGTGCCGTGATTTGATGCCTTCGCTCATAAAATTTAAGTGGCTACTTAAAAAAAAAACCCTTTTTACTTCCTGTGCGCTGCGAAGCAGATTTTATGGCACGAGGAGTATTCATTGGGTTAATGCATATTTAAAATTGGATACTACATTCAATGTGGCAAGCTTTAACCGTTTAAGTTTTGCGCTCAGCAGGGGTGGGAATGGATGGGGGATGGGTGTCAGTGTCAGTCCATTATCAGTGAAGCTGCAGCAGCTCAGCAGAAACTAAAGCGCATGCAATCCATAAAGTTCTTCCACTCACGAAATAGAGAGCTGCTTCAGCTCTTGGCTCTGGGACTAATGTGTTTGGAGGAAAACACACACACACCCCATCCCATCAAACCAACCGCCCACTCAACCACCTTCTGACACACATATGTATGTACATACATATATGTATGTACGTTATGGCTAAAGTGAAGTGTAGTATGTGTGTGCCATACTTCATGTTGGCTTTAATTCGCCTTCTTCGCCTGTCATCGCCGCTGCACAGTGGTCAAAAGTTTGAAAAAAAAAACACACATTTTTTATGCAATATTTTTTCATTTTTAGTAACTGATCCTCACTACTCGGTATACTCAGAAGTCCATAATCTGTACTCGATACTAAGGACAGAATACTTAGTGTAAAGTACTAAGTATTCGGTTTTCAGTATTCGATACCAAGTACTCGATACTAAGTACTCCGTATTAAGCACTCGATACTAACTACTCCTTTCTAAGTACTGGATACCAAGTACGGGATAAAATGTACTCGATACTAGGACTCGATACTAAGTACTCTTTACTAATTCTTCACAGAACTTAATTCAAAGTAAATAATACTAAGTACTCGATTCTCTGCACTCGATACTAAGGACTGAATTTCCATACGAAGTGCTTGGTTTTCAGTACTTGAAACTCAGTACCCTGTACTCTATTCTAAGGACTCCATACTAAGTTCTCAATACTAAGTACTTGGTATTAAGTACTCGATACTAAGTACTCAATACTTAGTACTCGATTCTAAGTACTCGATACTAGGTATTCGATACTAAGCACTCTGTTCTAAGTTCTCGATGCAAAGTAATCCATACAAATTATTGTATACTAAGTACTCGATAACAAGTACTCCAAAATTAGGTACTCGATACTAAGTACTCTTCACTAATTCTTCGCAGTACTTCGTTTAAAGTACTCAATACTAAGTACTCAATACTCTATACTCGATACTAAGGACTGAATCCTTAGTATTCATAACTAGGTATCGTTACTAAGTACTAAGTATTAAGTACTCGATACTAGGTACTCATTACTTAGTGTTCGATACTAATTACCTATTACTTTGTGCTCGATTCTAAGTACTCAATACTAAATACTCGATACTAAGCACTCTGTATTAAGTACTCGACACTAAGTACTCAATACTAGGTGCTGGATACTAAGTACTCGATATCAAGAACTCTATATTACGTACTCGATACTAAGTACTCTATACTTAATCTTCACAATACCATTTTCAAAGTACTCAATAGTAAGTACTCGATAAGAACTCGACGCTGAGAACTCGAAACTAAGATCTCGATACTCAGTATTCGGTGCGGGTGTCGATAAGGGTATGTGGTGTCCCCACCTCACCCTTCAGGACCTCCGTCAATCAAACCACCACAAAATATCAGCGTGACGCGTGACGCTGAAATCAAATTTAGCTACTACTAAAATCTTCCGTACCGAAATTAAACACATTTCCGTTTTCTTACAAAAAAAATGGTTAAAATTAGAACCAACTACAAAAAATTCTAGTTTTATTAACATTAAATTTCGAGCACTACTTTTTAACCAACGCACCACTGTGCATTGTCGTCGCCGCCTCCTTCAATTATTGGAATGCTATTCCAGTCACGTCTCTGCGTGTTTGTTGTATGTTTAGTTGCCGTTGCCTGTGGTGTCTCTCTTTCTTTTTCCACACATATAACGATTTTTGCCCAAAAACCAACGGAAAAACGTACGACAGACACGCCTATGCACCGCACCACAAAATTACGACCCCCTTTTCCCATCTCCTCGCTAGCCCATTTTCATGACTTCAGTTGCAATTTTGCTCTAGTTTCAGTTTTAGTTTTTGGTTGTTTCAAATGAACATTTTTGTTTGTTAACCCATCCGAATATGGTCGATAACTGTTTGGCGATTGGCCATGGGCTTACAAAATAGTCCATCCATCAGAGTGTAAATGAAACAGTTTCGAAATGCCATGCAAATGACATGGTCATCATAATAAGTTAATGAAGTCTGTGAATACTCAACATGTACATGCGCTTTGTTTTTGGAGCTATTGTATGTCGTTTGGAAGTAACTACCTAAACTTGGTTTTAAACTAACATTCGTTTCTGCATCAATTATCTGAGGGAAATCCATTGAGTGTCAATTCAATCTACAACTCCCATTAACTCAAGGTATACTTAACAAGGTAACTCGCTCTTTCGCCCTCTTTCCACGCCACTTAAGAGCAGAAGAATTCTATTAGCCGTAATTTTTCTAGTTTTTTAATCATTTTCTAGTTGAAAAGCAGAAAACATGGCATGGCGACCGTGACAATTTTTTACTTTACATTTTCCTGAAATCCCAACTAGCTGTTAGTTAGGTTCTTACCTTATTAACTTAGCTTTGTCAATATTACCAGGGTTGGGTTAATGAGTTTTTAGCTATTTTTCGAGTTTTGCAAGGAAAAAACATGACATGGCGACCGTGACCACTTTTTACTTAAAATTTTTCTCCTTTCGAGTTTCTTGTTCTTGTTTTAAAAGCAAAAAATCTGACGTGGCGACCGTGACAATTATTTATTTTAGAGGATTTTCAGAATTGATGGGTTCAAAAAATCGATAAATTGTTTCCTCTCTATATGTAGAATATGGTGGTAAAGTTAGAAGAGACAAGTGCTCCGTACTTGAAACTTTAATCGCGTCTCCATCATGTCTCGAGAACGGCTCGGCCGTTTCTGTTCAAATTTATATGGTCGACTCAGCACATATAGCACTTTACCAAAAAGTTGCATAAAAAAGTCTCACTTTCAACTAGATGTACTTGAATCTTTATTCAATTAGCTTCAAGTTAAACACCCATTCAATATTTTTCCTAGTCGACCCCATTATATAGCCTAATTAGGCACAATTTCTCAACTAACAGCGTTTCATTTCATTGCTAGAAGAAAATTCCTGCTTTGTCTTCATTTGTCTTTGCCAACTGCAGCACTTGAATTTGCACTGCATAAATCTTGCAGGAGTTTCTCTGGGTCTCTTGCTCTGACCGCTGGTCGTATGCGCCCACTCCCTGGATGGGTTACTTACTTGCTTATGCAGCGTGCGTTGCCCGGCTCATATATCTTTGGTACGCCTAATGCGTACTTTTTTGGGATTGGCAGGGAATTGTTGGTTGTGTTGCTTTTTGCCACCGCCGCCGCCGGTGACGTTGACATTTCAAGTGTCATTTTGTTTGTCTTGGCCTTCTTCTTCATCATCTTCCAACTCCATTTGCATGGCTTGGCACGCACTCCGCGTGTGCCACATTTTGTGGCAAGCGGAAACACATTACATACTCGGCAGCTCGACAAGAACAACGGCAGGATGGCGATAACGATGCCACCAACGAAAACCGCCGCCACCAACGCCACCGCCAGAGTCAGCGCCGCTTGGCGACAATAGCCGGAAACGGAAATAGAATAAAGTGGCTTTCTGGCTGATGTGTCGCCAGCCCTGGGGCTAGACTCGCTCTGTGTGTTTGTTGAGTGGCCAGCATGCAATTTATACCAATTGTTGTTGTCGCCTTGTCCAGCATTTCATTAACTTTGAGTTATAGTTCATGCTTGGCCTTTCTTCAGCTTTCACTTTGGTTAATTGGTCTGGCAACATTTAGCTGTAGTTAGGCCAGGGGATTTATGAAGAACTTAACCACATACTTAAGTGGGTCATCAGAGAGAAATGGAAAGGATTATTAGGAAAGTTGTTTGGCCAGTTTGAAATGAATCTTGTATAATGTCTTAATAGCTTGTGTGATTCTATAACTGGTTCTATCTACTGTCAGGAACTGATTGGGCAGGGTAACGTTTTGTATTTTAAACCTTGTCTACTCCAATTTGCCACTTTCATTAAAAGGTTTGACATCTTTTAGCATCATCTGACTCAGAACATTTGGTTTTGTCGTAACTCTAAAACGAGCCTGAATTCGAATGTCCCCCTTAGTTATTATTCCCCCAACTAGCTTGCACCACAAATCGTTTCACTTTAAGCCTCACTTATGTTTGTTTGACTCCAACGTCAAGTTAAATTTTCTTGGCTGGGTTTTACCTTAAGCCACATCATCGATGGATGACTCACTGTTTGGGGATTTAGTTGGGCAAATTAGTTTTCGCAGTAAAAAAAAAATTGCGACAAAATGACAACCCTCGAGCAAATTGTCTATAAGAAGGCAGAAGTTCAATGAACGAGGACGAGACGAGGAGGTTGCCTACTTAAGTGTTAAGAGGGTTGTCATGCCCAAGTGTGTGTGTGTGTGTGTGTGTGCGAGCAAATCGATTTCCATTGATTGATTATGCGCCAGCTCCCAGTTACCAGTTCGCAGTTCCCAACACCAAAGCCAAACATTGTAAGATAAATAGCGTAAACGAAGCGGTGGAGCAGTGGCGACATGGGGTGGGGGTTGCGGTAAACACAATGCACAATACGGCGCAACCTGGGACAAAAGTATGAATTTTGTGAAAGTTTTTTCCATGATTTCTTGAGTTTTGTCAAAATCGGATGAATATTGCATATAGCTTCCATAGGAACGATCGGTTGAAAAACAAGTTCCAGTGAGGAAAACTTTTTTGTTTTCAATGGAATCCCCTCCAAATTTCGTAGTTGTTAGCTTGTTATGCTGTGCTTTCCCATGATTCCACTTACTTTGGTCGAGATCGGACATCTATATAGTACATATAGCTTCCTTAGAAAAGTAAGGTCCGAAAAGTAGTCTTAGTTAGAACAACATTTTGTTTTCAATGGAAGCTGCAAGGGTTTACAAAACTTCGGCCGAGCCGAAGTTAACTTTCCCCTATTTTTTTCTCTTAAATTGAAACCCGAATTTTATTTTATTGTTATTTTAAGCCAACAATTTTGCCTCACTGTGCGTCGTACTGATAAATCAATATTAAAAAACGAAATGACAAAAGGAAATGCCACGCGTAGACAGAAATTGGGAACAACAAAATGTAAAAGAAAACGAAAACATTGTACAAATATTCAAAGCACTTTTCGCATTCATTTATTAAGCAAACAAACACAGGCAAACAGGGGGGGGAAAAACAACAGAGAGGGGAATCAGAAAGGTTAGAGCCATGGGGGAAAGGCAAATGTTGAACTGTCGTCAAAGGTTGGGCCTCTTATACATTTCCATTCCTGTGTCATTTGTCGGGCAAATGATTTTCTTATAAACCAACAAGGTGGGAAGCTGCTGATGTAAGCACAACTTCTCTGCCAAAGACAGATAGTTTTGTCTGACAAGAAATCATCAACTAACGAGTCTAAATGGTCCCCCCACCCAAAGCAAACACTGAGTAGGTAGATAGCGTAGCTTTAGCTCAAGCTTAGGAGGAGGAAAAGACAAGCAAAAATGCATAAATGTTTCAAGACAGCGAATAGTTTTGTTTGAGAAAATATTTAATAAATAAGTATTAAAAACTAATAAATTGAGTTTAAGTACAAAGCTAACAATATAAAATGAATTTCTTTTATGAAAAAGCGGATTGCATAACTAGCTAGCTTTAGAGTTAGGAATAAAAGGTGTGGTCGATTATTACAGATTTAAGCAACATTTGTATCTTAAGTCTCGTCTCTAGCTTTTGCATTTAAACGAATCAGACATGTGCCAATAAAGCTCTCTAGTTTCTTCTGTCTTACTGCTGGATCTTAACTAACTTATTGGCGGATTGCCTTCTATTTTATTATATTCTATTATATTTTATTGCACGGCTTGGCAGGATCACTGCGGGATAACCTTTAGCCCATCACCTAACCAACACCAAAGAGAACTAATGTAATCATAACCCATTACAATAAATTTGAAAGAAAGGAAATGCTTGAGTTGTGCAATACCTTGGTTCCGCATACAATACACTTAGGTTAAACTTACTTTTAACACATTTACAACCATTTGACTGCTAGGCAAACACTTTTTCAAGGTTTCACTTAGGTTCCACATGAGTTAAAATTTACCTTTACCTTACTTTTAACACATTTACAACCATTTGAGTGCTAGGTAAACACTTTTTCGGGGTTTCACGTGTGGTAAACATAGTTAAACTTTTTATGAACACATCTGAAATCATAGAAATTCAAGAAAAACATTTTTTCCAGGTTCCATGTACAATCCACTTAGGTTCCACATGTGTTAAACTTACTTTTATTCACTTTTAACACATTTACTACCATATGACTGCTAGGCAACCGCATTTTTTAGGTTCCACTTAGGTTCCACATGTGTTAAACATAGTTAAACTTTTAATGAAAGCATTGAAATGCTAGGCCAACTCTATACCTAGGTTCCACATAGAATCCACTTAGGTTCCACATGTGTCAAACTTACTTTAACTTACTTTAAACACACATGCAGACATAGAAATGCTTGGCAAAAATTTTATCAAGGCTCCACTTGCTACTTTATTGCTCTACTTCCTTACCTAAGACATTTTTTTTTGAACTCGTTTAAGTAGTTTAAATACAACAAGCAAAAATATCTGAAAAAAATTATTTTTGGCTTGTAATTAAAATTATTTAGAAAAAATATTAAAGAAATACACAAAAATATATTTATACTGTTTTTGCTAAAGAACCTTACTTCTACGATATTGAAATAAATACTGTAGATAAAGTCGAAATCTAATCAAAACACACGACAATTTTTGAAGTAATTCTCATTTTGATATCATCTTTTGTCTTACTTCACTTTACTGTTAATGCCGCTGTCGTGTGTCAACATTATGTGCGACTCCAAGCCCACATCATCATCAACATCCACCAACGACCCCAACAGCCACCACCATCACCACCACCCCACAAGCACAACAACAACAGCAAACATCTTAGTCACTTTCACTTTTCATTACACATTTCCCTTTCGCTTTTCCGTTTTTTCATGTTTTTGTTGGTTTGGTGCTTTTGTCACGCAGCGTTTTCTTAGCCAAAATGGTTTTTAACCTAAATTGCTGCATTTTCAATCCGCTTTTGAGGCGCCCCTCCAGGGAGGGGGAAAGGAAACCCAATTAAGCTTAAAATTAAGCGCTCATAAGTATGCTACACATTTGTTTCAAACGAGTGTGAGTGTGTGCAGTCAATAGAAAGTCGTTGTGCGGGTACAATAACTAAGTTGTTGGCACGTTTTGCATTTGAAGCCAAAATTTAGGTTAAAACAAATTGCATGTTTCAGTTTCATATAGCCAACGGCCACCGCAAAACGTGTCGCGTGCATTTCGGACAGCAGAACTCTGGCTCCACTCCTACTCATTGTTTTGCATAATTAATGTCATCATAGGCGGCCGTAATTGCATTCACCCCGGCTGCTACAACAACTGGCACACGTTGCGTCAACATCAGGTGTAAAATGTGCCCAGCACCAACCAAACGGCAGTTGCAAATTGATTTTGATTCATTATCCTCCCCCAGCCCACATACGCCTTGTCCTCTTTTGAACTGAGCTCAGCTAATGTTCGTGTTAGGTTGCGGGGCTTAAACGAGTAAAGAGATGAAGTAAACGGAAGGTTTGGGGAGTCAGTTTTGACTCCCAATTGTAGCGATTAGCTTGCTTTTTTTTGAAGGAACAAAACTGTTGTACACACTTTTTTTTTTTTGAATTTAATGAAAATTTCCTAGAAATTGTGGAAATATATCAAGTACTGAGTATCGAGTATTGAGTACTAAGTATACAGAACCGAGTTTCGACCTTCAAATATCAAGTACCTATTTTTACCACTCTAATTTCATGCCTTAGGATGAACTTTTCTTTCAATATAGAAACCAACCAGCAGACATACTTCGCTGGGTTAAACAAACGATCTTTTTCACTTTCCACACTCTCAACAACTTGTGCTCTTTCTCTACCATTCGCCCCCGCGCGTTGATGAAATAAACTTTTAAATATTTAAAGAGTTAGCAACGACGCATCGTTTAAGCAGACATTAAGTTAATAAAACTCCAAGGACGACAAGAGTACACGCCCACCTGCAGTTCAGGCTCTGGCCGTGCAAGGCTCGTGTGGAAATTGTAACTTAATTATGCAGCTGGTTGGCTGGTGACTGGCAACGGATGTGTCCTGTGCTTTGGTGTGACGTCATTTCACTAAATGAAACTTTCATGATTGCCACTTGACACAACGATCAAAAGTTTAGTCCATGATTAAGTCAGTTGCTTGGCAATCCTTTACCAGGCATCCAGTTTTTTTAGGGAATTGCTAGAGATTGAAACAGTGTAAGCCTGTTGAGATACAAAACAGCAAACGGATTACGGATTTTAGGCGACAGATTGATGTAGAGCTACTGCTACCTCCCTCCGCCCAAGTGCAGCAGCAGCACATAAATGTCAAGCAATGAAAATGTTTGCCCAGTTAGCCGTGCTCGTGTCGGGGAGCCGTAAACAAAATGTTGCTCCATTGTCGTTCCTGCTGCTGTTATACCTTGTTAGCTGTCCCACCACCACCCTCTCCTCCACATCCATCCCTTTGGCCATATTAATGGCAAGCGAAGCGTGCCCGGCACATGAACGTTCATTCTGCCGTCTCCGGCTTCAGTTTGTGTGGCATTCCAGAAACGAAAACATATTTTCCATGCGACTGCACAAAGCGTTGCGAGACGCACAACGGCCCGAGACTGGCTCACATATCTCGTTGCTTGCCTTGTGGGTATTTCTGTCGTTGTTGTTGTTGTTGTTAATCCTTTTCGAAAATTTTTTAGTTTGATTGTTGGGAAAATATTTCAAGCCCCCAGGCACAAACACTACACACCGCACGCATTAGCATAACAGTGGGCCAGGGACGACGGGAGGTGGTGGCTGGGAGAGAAGAAAGGAATGGATTACATTCAAGCCAAGTGTGTGTGTGTGTGTGTGTGTGAGTCTGTCTGCTTTAAAATGACAGGAATTTCAATTTAAAATCAAATTTAAGTCCACTTACAATCCACTGGGACTCTACAGCTTTTCTTTACATATTTAAACTGTTCCACATGCTTACAGAGAACAAAGATGGATAGTAGTTGATGATCCATTGGATGATTTTGGTATCCAATGGACATTGAAGTATCCATTTAATGTTAAATTGATCTTAGATATTCATCCAATTAAGCTGAAAATCATGAAAAGTGGAAACTAATTATTATACAATCTAAATGGATCGTAATGGATCTATTTTTTCCCCTTCTTTATGTGCGTTTCGCTTGAAATTCTGCAATTTTTTCATTAGTTTCGATTTAAACATAATACCCTCTTAGGTTCCATATCCTTAATTAAGATTCAATCAGTATCTACAGTTAAAAATTGAAAGTTATTGAATTATATAAACATTTTCCAAATTCACTTGGGATCCACATGGTTTATGCTCACTTTGAAATGATAGACATATTGTCCACTTAAGCTCCACATGTGCTAAACATACATCAACTCTCTATAAACACATTTGCAGCCATAGAAATGTTAGGCAAACACTTTTTCTAGCTTCCACATACAATCCACTGAGGTTTCACATGTGCTAAACATATGTTACCTTGTCTTAAACACATATACAGTCATAGAAATGTTAGGCAAACGCTTTTTCTACCTTCCACATACAATCCACTAAGGTTCCACATGTGCTGAACACACTTAAACTCTCTACAAACGCATTTACAGCCATAGAAATGTAATGCAAACACCTTTTCTAGTTTCCACTTAGGTTCCACATGTGCTAAACATACTTTAACTCTCTTTAAACACATCCACAAGCACAGAAATGCTAGGCAATCACTTTTTCTAGCATCCACATAGAATCCACTGAGGTTTAACATGTGCTAAACATATGTTACCTTGTCTTAAAAACATTTTCAGCCATAGAAATGCTAAGCAAACATTTTTCTAGCCTCCACATAGAATCCACTTTAGAGTCCACATGTGCTAAGCATACTTAAACTCTCTATAAACACATTTGCAGCCTTTGAAATGTTATGCCAACACTTTTTACAGCTGCCACATACAATCCACATAGGTTCCACATGTGCTTAAACGGACATAAACACTCATTAAACACTTAGAACTTTTTGGGGAAACCCCTTTAATAGGTTTCACATAGGTTCCACATGTGCTAAACACACTTTACCTTCATTTTAGAAAACCGAAATGCATGGCCAACACTTTTACTAAACTCCAGATACAATCCACAATGCTTTGTCTTGCAAATTGAAGCCATTTAAATGCCAGGACCTATCCCACCCAGCGCCAGAATGCTCATTGACATTGATTGGCTGTTGTTTTTTGCATTTCATTTCGGTGAACAATTAAATATTTTCCTGTCTTACCCCAAGCCACGGCATCCGGTGCCATCCTTTGCAGCGGCGGACGCGACAGAACTCGTTACTGTCACGCCCTGTTGCCGCTCGGACATGACAAAGGTTGACATTGTGTGCCTGCATTTATTAAAACAACTGCCAGCCCAGCAGCGGGATGTGAAGCGTGTAAACAAAAGGTCCTCCCTTCCACCCCACCCCACCCTCAGTTGCTTATTAAACGTTGTTAAAGCCGCAAACTCTTCTCTCTTTTCTTTGGCAGTTTATTGGCAACAATAATGGTCAGCACAACATTGACGACATTGGCTGCTGGACAAACAACTAGTAGCAGTAACCACCATCATCATCATCATCATCATCACAATCATCATCAGCAGCAGCAGCAGCTACAACACCAGGCCACAGGCGGAGCCACAGCAGCAGTTGCTGTCGGGAACTTTTACTCGCTCAACGGCCACGACACACACGACTGTGACAGCAGCAGCAACACTCCCAACTCCAACAGCAACTTGAACTTATCACCGCCACTCAACGATCAGATCAGCTTGCTGTTTCCCAAGTGTCGGCCCAAGACACAACAGCAACCTCTGCAACAGCAGCAGCAACAACAGCCGCCCCCAGATGTAAATCTCAATTCCACATCAACAGCAGCAGCAACCGTGATCCGATCAGTCACACCAGAGCCCCACATAGGCTCAAGCTCCCCCCAGGCCACGCCCGCCAGCTATTACAAAAGTGTGAACATCATCACCCAATCGCCACCACCGCACTCGGCCTCCTCACACTCCTCGGAATCGCTGTCTTCGGTCACGCCGCGCATTTCCACAAATCCCTTTCTGTGCGCCCCCCTGACGCCACCCACACCGCCCACCATAGCGGATCTGGAAGTGCAATCGCTTGAGGCAGAAGCTGAGACTACCGAAACGGAGGCTGTACCAGCGGCGGGTTATCCAGCCTCGTTCTATTACCACACGGGTGAATCTCGGCGTGGATACGCAGAGATGCCGCGCAAAAGAACCAATCCCAACAGCCGACTGCACAATGGCAATCCACAGAGTCAGAACCAGAATCCCTTCATCAAGGAACCCTACTGGGAGGCGGCCAACACGCGTGCCACTTCGCTGTTGCACTCGCCCACGGAATATGTGGGAGAAGAGACGCAGCAGCAGCAGCAGCAACATCTCCATGCCGCTTCGGCCCGACGAGCCTACCACCAGCAAAGAGAGCCACAAATGTACAGTCTAGCTCCACGTCAGCCAGCGCATATCCTACGCGTCGGTCGCAGTCCTGTGAATCGCCACCCTCCTCAGTTAACGCAAAATTTATCCGCCAGCAATTCCAATCCCTGCGCCGAGGGCCTCACCCCCTTGGCCAGTCATTATCTGTACGGTAGTAAGTCATCGCTGGATCAGCATGCGGCTGGCGATTGGGAGCCACGCGAGCAGCGCAAACTGAGATTACGCGAGGAGCGGGAACGGGAAAGGGAACACTTGTTGCTGGAGCAGCAGCAGCAAATGCAAATGCAGGAGGTGCATGCGGCAAGGGATAATCATTTAAGTCGGAAACGTCATGGCGGACATGGCGATGAAAGGGAGCAGCGTCTGGTTAATGGCAGTGCCAATGAGGCGATCTATCGGGCTCCCGAGACGGGAGAGAGCTGGCAACGTGAGTAGTTATTGGATGGGGGTTATGGTTACATGTTCCGTGTTTTTGGTCGGATCTTGTTTTTTTTTCACTTTAAGATCGAATTTTATGATGTTCTTTCTTGCAAGTGTAAACGTAGGTCAGGGGTAATATTTTTTTAAGATTTAGATACATTCCACATAGGTTCCACATGGGCTTTACTTATTTTATCTTGTTAAGTACACATTTGTAACTATTGAAATGTTTGATTATCACTGTTGCTAGATTTCTCTTACAATAGTTTTAGGTTCCACAAATGTGAATTAATGGGAAAACAATTATACTAAGTTTTACATGAGATAAACTTACTTTTCCTTTCTTTAAACGCAATTACAATCATTGAAATGCTAAACAGACATTTTTTTAGTTACCACATAGGTTCCACTTAGGTTCCACATCAGCGAAACATATATAACCTTGTATTAAACACATTTTCAGCCACAGAAATGCTAGGCAAACATTTTTTTTCAGCTTCCACATACAGTCCACTTTGGTTCCACATGTACTAAACATTACTTTACCTCTATTTATATACATTTGAAGGCATAGAACTGTTGGGCAAACACTTTTTCTAGCTTCTATATACAATCCACTTAGGTTCCACATGTGCTAAACATTCTTTCGCTCTGTATAAACACATTTGCAGCCAAAGGAATGTTAGGCAATCACTTTTTCTAGCTTCTACATACAATCCACTTAGGTTCCACATGTGCCAAAAATACTTTAATTCTCTTTAAACAGATTAACAAGCATCGATCTACTAGGCAAACTCTTTTTCTAGCTTACACATACAATCCACTGAGGATTCACAAGTGCAAAGCATATGTTACCTTGTCTTAAACACATTTACAGCCATAGAAATGTTAGGCAAACGCTTTTTCTAGCTTCCACATACAATCCATTAAGGTTCCACATGTGCTGAACATTCTTAAGAGTCTCTTCTACATGTCTAAACATAGGTCTGGCTAAAGATTCAGACCTTAAGGCCTCGCCGTTTGGCCAGTTCGCTAATGATGCAGTCAGTTAGTTGTACTTAAAGCTAAACTTAAACTGAAAGTCATCTATTCTACAGGCTTAGTTCTAGTTTTGGTTTTGACGGACTTTCTTCATTAACAGCTTCAATTGTTTTCCGTTTTCCTATCATAAAAATGAAGAGCCATTGCAGCTATTTGCCTGGTTGAGCCACTGAGTGGCTGTTTTCACTGAGTTCAGAAGCTTCAGCTTCCAACTGAATGAATTGAATAGCCATAATGTTGTCTACTACCCGCCTAGGGGGCCAAAGGTAGTAGTGGGGGTAATTGAATTGCAAATCAAGCGTAATGAAGTGTACAGCAAATATATAGAAATGCGTATTAAACAGGGCCACAACTGGCAGCCCTTTGTCAGTCGGCGTACCAAAAGTGGAATTTAATTGATTGCAATTAATTGGCAAGCTCCATGCTCATCTGCCTGCACTTCACTCTCTAGATCTGCGCGTAACGACCGAGGCCAGTGAGGATAGGGACAGGGACAGAGACAGAGAGAGGGAGGCGAAACCAAAAACACAGCCGCCGCAACCCATCCTGGAGCAGCAGACACGACGATTGCTGGAGCATAAATTGGATGCCTGGCAAATGGAACGCAACTACACGCTGGCCGTGGAGTCGCGACATGGTATCATAGGTGAGGCGTTAGGGAAGGAGGAGGCAGGAGACTTCAACTCATTTTTGTTTTCTTTTAAAGAGTATGAAGGATCGCCAAGACGTATTGGAGTGGCAGCCAATAATCTGGCCTTAGCAGTAGCGGACGAAAATGAACCACCAACAACAGCAACAACAGCAGCAACCACAGTCCCAGCGGCAACTGCCGCACCACCAACACCAACACCACTGGCCTCGGGTGGCCCTCAAATGAGCACCACGGCCACTTCACTTCAAAAGTCAGCCACACGAGCAGCTTTGGCTGCCTTAGCTCAAACACAGCAGCAGCAGCAACATCAGCAGCAGCTCTATCCCATTCGACCTGGCTTTCCACAGGTGAGTTTCTCTCTTCTGAATACTCCTCATCTACTCTCGCCTTCTCTTATTTAGCGCATTATTTCGCCGCCACGCGAGCCTCGCAGCAGTTCACCGCCGCAACAACAGCTGCCAGCTCTACCCACCAACAACAACAACAGCAGCAACCATAGCAAACTGCTACCAACAAGCAGCGACAACAATGCGGAGGACACCAGCAACGATGTCTCCGAAATTGGCACCATATCCGATTTGACCACACCCGAAGTGGTGGCGGTACCAGAGGTGAACAACCATCCAGAGCCACCACCACTACAACAACAACCACAACTAGCACCACCGATAGCCGGACCCAGTTCTACTGCTCCCACGGGACCGCTTAGTTTACACACCAAATCCTCCACCTTTGACTATCTGTATGAATTCTCGGAAACGCGCAAGGTATTGGAGGAGTTCTTCAAGTGTCCCTCCACAGATGAGCAACCCATCATGGAGAACGGCAGCGATGTAGATAGTATTGTAAGTGTTGCCGGTCCGAGCGTAAGGAGTTACCTCATTTACCCTTTGTTTCAGGACATACAATATGAGTTCCATAGCAATTTCGAGCGTGATGATGAGGAGCTGGAAGAGGAGGACGAGGAAGATGAGGAGGAGAATGATGAGGCGGAGGAGGATGAGGAGCCGCAGCAGCAGCAGGACCAAGCCAGCTCCGAGCGTCAGGTGTTTGCGGGCTATGCGCGCTCTCAACCGCAGTTGGTGGTGTCGCAACGCCGTCATTACAGCGGCAGTCCCTTAATGCGTGACTTTGACTTCTTCCTGGACTCGGCCAGTCGCAGCAGTGGTGAGCGCGAGGGCGCCGAGGATGGACTCAATCACAATCAGCTAATGAGCACCGGTAGTGGCAGTGGTTTGGGTCAGAGTGTGGGTCAAAGTGCGGTAACAGGGGGACACAACTATCGCTATTCGCCGGAGACCACCGACTATGATTCCAATTGCGGCGATTTGGACAGTAAGTTAAAGAAACCTCCAATAGATCAACCATTTACAGTGTGTTCCCTTACAGGTCTTTCAGGTGAAATGAATGGAGGAGGAGGAGGAGGAGGCGGTGGTGTGTCCACCAGCTGTTCAAACTATGCCAAGTACTATGCCTCGGCCATGCCTGTGCTGGAGGATGGACTCTCCTCGGGTCATACGAGCGACACGGAGAACAACAACAACAACAAGAATCTGCAACAGAACTCGGCACAGGCCAATCTGAGTGCCACCAGCACCAGCATAGGAGGCAGCGGTGGCATCTCAATGCTCATGGATATGAAACGCATCTCCACCAACAACAGCTTGAATAGCATGCACAATTTGACCACCTCCACCACAGAGAGTAATGGTGGTGGAGTGGTGGGAGTGGTAGGAGGAGGAGTAGGAGCACCGCCACCTCCCCTGCCCCCACAGCCACGTGAGCTGCTGGGCCAAAGTCCCAGCAGTAACAGCAACAGCAAAGTGTTCAAGAATATTGATCCGGAATTGGATTCGCTGTACTCCATCAGTAAGTAGCCACGGGGGTAGCATCTGTTCTCGAGTAACTTTCATCTCCTTTTTTCCCCCCTAAGGCGTCTTCCATCGCCCGGATATGGTGCAAATGACACCACCACCGCCCGCACCGGCGCCTCATCGCAAACCCAATGGCAACAGCAACAGCACCGATGTGGATCTACTTCAACCCAGCAGCAAGCACACACCTCTGGCCGCGGCCATTAGTTCCACGCTGCAACGTGGTTCGCCCACCACCAAGCCCCGAGCACCACCACCCATACCCGAAAGAACCAGCCTAATGAGCAGCACCAGCACCCAGCAGCAGCAGTCTCAATCGCAGCAGCAGTCATCCCAGGCACCGCGCTCACCCTCGCCGGCCTTGAACTCACCCGTCTGGCTGTCCCGTCATCTGGATGTGGGTGCAGTGGGCAAGGTACTGCTCGAGTCCAGTTCGGTAGAGCATTCCAAGAATCATAGTGCCGATGAGGATGATGTGGACACAGATCTAGAGACGGATCGCTTGCTGGGGCATCAGCGTCTAGACGATCAAGGCTACTACGATGAAAACAAAAGCTGGGAGCGTAAGCCACGTTCACTGCTGTCCAAAATCTCACCCAAGCAACAGCAAATGTCCAGCACCAAGACCCGGAATGGTTACAATGCCCTGCTCAGTTCCACACCCGAGCTACCGCCACCCATTCCGCCCAAGAGTTCGGCTTTGAATAATGGCAAACTGTTGGATCTGGTGGTGGGACAACGCAGTGTATCGCGCAGCTCCTCGGAGCATAGTGAGAAGACACCCAGTAAAATAAATGCTACACTCACAGATGCAGTAGATGTGGTGGCCTCTACGGTGGTGGGCAGCCCCACCACGGGCGGTGGTTCCGAGCGTTCCGTCAAATTGGAATTGGAGAATGGTGGCAGCATCAATGGCGTAGGCGTAGGCGGAGGCGGTGTGGTTGGTGTAACCCATACCCAGACTACAGCTACTGCTGCTGCAGCTGCGGCGGCGGCAGCAGCCGTTACCAGCAACAACAGCAGCGGCAGCGGTGCCGGCAGCAACAGCAACAGCGGCGAGAAAAAAGTGAAAAAGAGTAAGAGCAAAGAAGGTAAATGCGTTGGGTTTATCCTTCGTTCAATTGTTGCAATTTTAGTGGCCCCCCCCAATATCGTGTGTGTATATGCATATATATACCTATATATATATATACTGTATATATGTGTGTCTATATGTATATGTTCATATTTGTATAACCTGCGTTGTTGTTATTGTTAATGTTTATGTTGCTGCTGTAAGCTTATGCAAATTGCCCCACAGCAACAGCAGCAACACAGCGGCACAGTGGGAGCAGGGGATGAGTAAAGGGTACAGAAATTGATAGATTTATTAGTTTTTGGCAGTAAGAGTTGAGTTTTAACAAGCAATAGCTTTTGACATTAAAGCAGCCTTCATCTTTGCTAGCTAATGTAATGACTACTCGAACTATAAGGTTAGAATTTAGAATTTAGAAACTGTTGAAGCACAAATTACAAGTTTTCGATAACTTTTTAACCTTTGAACTCTTTAAAGGTAACGATAGACTTATCGATAAGATCATCAGCATATGCCTATCGATACTTTTATCGATTACACTAGCTTACAGCTAAAATGCGTAACTTAACCGCAGGTGTATGTTCTGTTTAGCTTTCTAACTTGAGTAGATTCGCCATAGATTTATTGATCAAATCATAAGGTTACGCCTATCGATAAGTTATTCGATAACAAAGCCAAAATTCGCAACTTCACACCAGCCTTCAGATCAATTTCACTTTCAAACTTTAGTTAAGGGGGTCTTCTCATTCAAAACCCGTTTTTTTGGACCCTTTTTAAAAAAATTCTTATTTGAAAACGCAAAGAATAATTGAATTTTTTTTTTATTTATTGTATTACAAAAGGTTCAAAGTAAATAAAAAAAATTTTTTTGCCTCGATACGAGGGCTGTTCAAAAAGTAATGAGACTTCAAAGTTGGTGGTGAAAAAAAGGTGTCGTCACGGCGGCCACGATTCCGGGTCTCCGGAGCGTCCGAAATGAAAAAAACGGGGTTATAATCAGTATAGATGTAATTCTCGGCTGAACCTCAAACTTAATTTTGTGATTTTTTTTTGACAAAATGGCGGCCATTCAAAAAAAATTTCAATTTCGGGCTTTTTTTTGTAGTTTAGTGTAAAAAAAAATAGTAAAAAATTTTTTAAAATTATGGTCGAGGTTCAGCCGAGAATGGTGACAATTCTGCGTCGATTCCACTTTGTTTCATGAAAATCGGTTCAGTTGAACTGGAGATATCATGGCCGCCAGTTCGAAAAACGTGGTTTCGAGATAAACGCGTTTAAAGTTTGCAGTAATGTTTGGAAAAATCATGTTTAAGCAGTTTAAGAGCCAATCCCGAATTCACTTTGTTTCACAAAAAGTAGAACGTATATCTCTTAACGCATATCGAGGGTTTAAAAAAGTTCTCAATGAGAAACCCCTTTTTGGGTATTTTGGGAATAGTCCATTGGTCACTAAAAGACTAAATCTCAAACAAATTCGAGAAAAGTTGCTCAATGAGAAGACCCCCTTAAGTCATTAAAGACTTATCGATAAAATCATCAGCATATGTCTATCGATATTTCGATCGATAACACCAGCTTACAGCCAAAATGTGAAACTTAACCACAGTCTTTTGATCAATTTTGCTTTCAAACTTGAGGTTAGTCGCTATAGAATTTTAAGCCTATCAATGATTTTTTCGATTAAAAAAGTGATTTTAATTCCGCATAAATAAAGTGAAATCGAAAACGAAAACAGGCCCGTAACAGCTTTTTAAGTAATAGCTTCCGCTTCCGCAAAAATTTTGCGATTTGAAACCTAGTTTGTCCCCAATTCGGTCGCTAAGTCGCAAAACTTTTGCGGAAGTGGAGTTGATAACAGGTACTGATAGCCTTACCTTTTACCCCTTTCAAGGTAATCATTATCCTAGTCCCCCGTCTCTCTTTCTCTCTCTCCCACTGTGTGTATGTATGAAAACAATTTTAAAAAAAAAATCAAATTCCAAATTTGCAGGCAACGTAAATCGTAACCCAAATTCTGCTAATCGTATATTATATCTCGTATATATAATTCTCTATATATATTTTTCTATTTTTTCGCATATTTATTTGCCGTTTTTTTGCATGCATCGTTCGTTCGTTCGTTCGTTCTACCAACCAAAAACAAAAACTCTTCATTTTACTGTGTCTGTGTGTGTGTAAACGAAAAAACTAAAAACTACTTTGTAAGATACAATTTCATTATGTACTAGCAACTAAGTTCCAACTAACACACACATACTACACACCCAAGCTAACACTTGACTTTGACCCTTAGAGCGTGAGCAGCAGTTACTAATCGCACATTGTTTCCTCTCCAGGCGGAGCAGTGCTCATCGAGGGCGTGCTATTCCGCGCCAAATATCTGGGCTCCACGCAGCTGGTCTGCGAGGGTCAGCCCACGAAATCGACGCGCATGATGCAGGCCGAGGAAGCCGTCTCCCGTATTAAGGTAAAGTTTAGTTGCTCATGTTAAGTGTCACTTTCAATTGAATTCCAAATTTTCAGTTTGTTTTTAATTCGTATGATTTGTAGTGTTTTGTGTAGCTAATGAAGAGATTGGCTAGATGACCTGCTGCCATTCACTGAAACATGCGGGGATAGAGAGCAACTTTTAGTTTTTCATACAGTTTGAATCAATTTTTGTTCAATTGGAGTTCAATTTATTTACTCACTCAATTTACACATTTTTCTAAGATTTTCAGCCACAGTTCAATTTTATTTATCTTAAATTTCTTTTATTAAGTAATCCCACATTTTCTATTTTGGGTTCAATTTTCATGTTTTTATCAAATAACCTCATTGGTTTTAGGTTCATTCAATTATTTCATTCCAATCAAATTCAATTCATTTCACCAAAATTTCAATACATACCAAATCTTTTAAATTTAACACCCCCCCCGACCCGGACGCCTTTTCACCATTTTCTCTTACACCACCCGTCGTCCGAGATACCTCGCTTTGCAGACTATCTCACCCTCCTCCCCCTCGTAGCGACACGACACATCCCGGAACCCCTCAACCGAAGAGACATCACCCGTTGAACCCCACTCTACAAGCGTGTGTAAGAACTACGTAACTCTAGTCCGAACCTCGAGAAATTGTCGGTGGAAATTCCAAACATTTTCCTTTATAGTTTAATTGCAATACAGTTTAATCAGATTTTATACAAGTAATACCAGTTCATTTCAATTCAATTTCAGTTCTTAATAATCATTTAAAGCATTGAGTAATTTCAGTTTAATTCATTCGCTTTACTTTCTTTCCATTTAATTTCAGTTCAATACAGTTTCAATTCATTCAATCCAATCTCACTCATTCTAATTCATTAATACAGTTTTTGTATAATTTAAACTCGATTGAACTCTTTCATCATTTCATTCATTTCTGTTTTTAAATTCCCTTTAGTTCATTTTAGCAGGATAACAACCGTCGTTATAGGACGTCGGTCAGGGTCACAGTTTTGAACCACTGGTTCGGTGTTACAAGTTCTTGAAGCCAAATAACCGCGCCCACTTTAAGTATATCGACACTTATTCCGCCTAATCTCAACTCGAAAGCCTTACTAGGTATTTTACCGATTTACTTAAATCTGTTCAAAAGTTACTTTCTCGAATTTTCGAAGTAAGCATTCCGAATATGTCAAAATAGCCTTTTTCGAGGATCGTCCTAATTCCCGATCAAACCTTAAATCGCGGTTTATCCTTTAATCTGCGCGGAAAGGCTTTTACCGAGGTAAGGCGTCGAGTTTAAAAAATCATTATGGCTTGATCGCCTTTTATTTCACTTTATCTGATTCTTAAGCCTTCCTCAGATATCGCCCGCTACCTTAAATCTGCTCGTAAAGTCAATTTTCGATATTTAAAATGCGAAATCAAAATGATATCAAAAACTTATTTTGTTCAGCATCACCCTTATATAACTTCGACATTTGAATGGTTTCCGAGACATTTGAATAGTCGTATATTGGCATTTTCCTTGCTAAAGTTGAGGTAAAGAAACACGCAGAATAAGAGAATTTGGTCCCGTAAAAGAAGAATACGCACCAATCCATTAGCAACTTTCAAGAGGAATGTAATCGGAGCAGCGGAGTCATGACGACGACCGTATTTTGGTTTCCGGTTCGGTCAGCGTTTTCAAGGGACGCCGGCGGTGCGGCGGATCCCTGGAATAGCGGTTCGGTACGCTTTGTTCGGTTCGGCAGAACCGCGCATCCCTGTTTTAAGGCCAGCTACAATTTCTATATACAAACCTTGGCGCAACAGCTAACCAACTTTCTGTTTACATATCATTAGTCAGGTCATCAACCGATACGATCTCAATTTCAATGACTCATCTAAGTTTATTTCACCTTTCAATTTAAATTCTTGTTCATTTTAGCCTTAATTCAATATCAATTCCTTATCAACTCAATTTCAATTCTATTTCAACTCAATTTTAAATCAATTTAAAATAAGTTTTAACTTAATCATAATTCAATTTCTCTTCAATTTAAATTCAAGTCAGTTTCAATTCAGCTTTAGTTCAATGTCAACTCTATTACCATTCAATTTAAATTAAATTTTAATAAACTTTCAACTCCATTTCAATTCAATTTCACTTCAATCCATCTCTCTCTTGCTCTCCTTACCCTGTCGTGCGTTTACCACGTTCATCTTAATACAGAAAAAACACAGAATTCTACGCTATTTTGAATACCCTATCAACAGTTTTTCAGTTGCCCCTCCTCCTCTTCCCCATATTTAAAAAACAGGTCTTCAAAAGTACAACGAAGAATCGTCATTATAAAACTCTTTACTTTATATTTTCATGCATCAATCTGTTACCCCACATCAACTGCTTGGCGATGACTCGCTTTAACCAAAATCCACGTATCGCCACCAAAAACAATAACAATTCAAACACAAATCAAAAAACCAAACAAAACAAATTCAATTCGCATTCGATAGGCCCTGGTAAGTAATCCGATACTAAATGAATGTACTCCCCCCTCCACCCAACTCCGTTAAGCCTAATTTGCCTTATCCCAGTGAAAAAAATTGAAAACATTTGCCATTTGCAATGCTTGCCATTAATCCTTATCCAAAACACCTCCTACTCTCGATACACTCGCTTTCAAGGGTACAGTTTTCATCATCTGCTTTCCACACACAGGCACCCGATGGCGATGTCCAGCCCAGCACCGAGGTGGACCTATTCATATCGACGGAGAAAATCATGGTGCTCAATACCGATCTCAAGGAGATCATGATGGATCACGCCCTGCGCACCATCTCCTACATAGCCGACATAGGTGATCTGGTCGTTCTCATGGCACGTCGCCGGTTCGTACCCCAGGACATTGACGATGCGCCCAAACCGAATCGTACACCCAAAATGATATGTCACGTGTTCGAGAGCGATGAGGCCCAGTTCATAGCCCAATCGATTGGCCAGGCCTTTCAGGTGGCCTACATGGAATTCCTCAAGGCCAATGGCATAGAGGATCATCGTTTTGTCAAAGAAATGGACTATCAGGAGGTGCTCAACAGTCAGGAGATATTCGGCGATGAGCTGGAAATCTTCGCCAAGAAGGAGCTGCAAAAGGAGGTGGTGGTGCCCAAGGCCAAGGGTGAAATACTGGGCGTGGTAATTGTGGAGAGCGGCTGGGGATCCATGCTGCCCACGGTGGTGATAGCGAATCTAATGAGTTCCGGTGCGGCGGCGCGATGTGGCCAGCTGAATATCGGTGATCAATTGATAGCCATCAATGGTTTGAGCCTGGTGGGACTGCCACTCTCCACCTGTCAGACGTACATCAAGAATACCAAAAATCAGACAGTGGTCAAATTTACGGTAGTGCCTTGTGCCCCCGTTGTCGAGGTGAAGATCAAACGGCCAGAGACCAAGTATCAGTTGGGCTTCAGTGTTCAGAATGGAGTGGTAAGTAAATGAAAGTTACGAATTTTACGATACTTTGAAAATTTTCGGTTCCCGATTTTGGTTTTTAGTTATAGTCGGGTTTTTTTTTCGGTATAAGCTTCGGACGACCACACGTGTGACGGTGCGGCAAATCACATCTAAGAAAGCACTCATATATTTAGTTATAAGTATTTAAAAAGACCGAAGCTGATGACATCTTAAGCCCCTTTCAATATATCTTGAGCGATAAGATAGGAATCGATAAGAATTTCCTATTCTTAATCTAGTTTCTAGCTAATAATTTTCAAAAACCACTCAGTAGGCCTTGCATTTCCATCTAAGTAGGCTTTGATTTAGTGTCGAAAGTATTTTAATGCAATGGGAATTTGCTATTTTCGATTTTTCTGAAGAAAGTAATACTTCTCAGATCCATTTCTAGTTAAAAGTATCAAACTGAGGCATATTTCAGTTCCGCTTTCGGTTCTGGTACGTACTGAAAGTTATGTTTATAGAAAAGTTTCAGTTTTGGTTCTAGTCTATGTAAAATGTTATTTTGATGCTGAACTCCACTCATCCCAGTTTTCCAAGCACCATTTTCGAGATGTTTGAGCGAGAAATATGTACAAAAAATAGTTATTTTTAAAGGTTTATGTTTCGATTTTCAAATCTCTAAATGATGTATTTCTTTCTCCACAGATTTGCAGTTTATTGCGTGGAGGAATTGCCGAGCGTGGTGGTGTGCGTGTGGGTCATCGGATAATTGAGATCAATAACCAAAGTGTGGTGGCTGTGCCGCATGAGAAGATCGTCAATTTGCTGGCCACATCGGTGGGCGAGGTAAGTAAACAAAGAAAATTTAAGAGTTAATACCAGCCTAACGCCTCTCTCTCTCTCTCCTACCTTTCCAGATCCTGATGAAGACCATGCCCACTTCAATGTTCCGCCTGCTCACTGGACAGGAGAATCCCATTTATATTTAAGCCAGATGTTAACTAAACCAAAAATCTCATATGATTGATTGATATATATATAAAGGATATGTATATGCGTGTGTATAGGTTTAGGATCATATGATTTAGCTTATCTTTATACATACTATACATATATACACTATATATACGGGTTTTTTTTTAGACAAAAGTTCGATCAACGGTAGAAGAGAGGCTGAAGCTACTACGTACGACAAATAAGAAGCGTAAACCTTTTGTTCCATACATAAAAAAAAACAAACACGCCTTTCTTTTGCGCAAAGCTTAGTACTAATAGTTAATAAATGTGTGTCGCCTACCCCCAAGCCCCAACCCCTCCGCCCCTTAACACTTAAAGAAGAGGAAGATCGCTCGATGATAAACATGAAAACGTCCTTAGCTTAGTTGAACAGCGCTACTGAATAGTTGACCCCACATAAGCCTACATAAATACATATATATATATATATATATCGTTACTATATATGCTATAATCAATACTGTAAAGTTGCACACCTACACCCCCTCCCCTACGCTCCACCACCCCCCCCCTACAACAACAAACGCGTTTCTTTTCGACTAACTGTAGGGCAAACGTATATAAGCCCACAAATTTTTGATAGATATATAGCCTGAGACCTAGGTATGTAAACTGATATCGCCCCCCACCCCCCGCGCTCCACAAACACTTAGACGCTTCGATTTCAAAACCATCTTCGTCCATAAATTGTGCTACTAACTCGTTAAAACACGTTGATATTGATAGAAAAACAAAAAAAAAACAAAAACAAAATACTCGCTTGGGCCGCATCAACCAAAGGAAAACCAAAAAAAAAAAAATACACTAAAACAAATTATGGAAAATTGCTTGAACAAAATTTGTCTGAAGAGAATTTGCATTTGGCTTTGGTCCACCCAGAAAACCAGCTTCAGCAGTAACAACAACAACAACAACATACATAAGTAATTAATTGTTTTTTTTTTTTGTGGTGTACATTATTTATAATGGATATATATAAATCTATATATATATATATGAAATATTTATTAAACAAAATTGCCTAGAAAGTATATAAGGACGAATTAAGCCCAAAGAAAAAAAAAAAAAACACAAATAAAAATTATAAATAAATGAAAGAATTATATAATCACATGCGTAACAAAATATATATACAACAACAACAACAACAACAGCAACCAAAACAAAAACAACAAACCAAAAATTGAGCAAAATAAACAGAAAAAGTCATAAAAACCAAAAAAAAAACATAGAAATTGAGTTTGATTTCTTGAGGCGGAAGTACGCCATTTTAAGGCTCAGCCTAGAAGTAGGCAATGGAAATTTCTTGAGGCGGAAGTACGCCATTTTAAGGCTCAGCTTAGAAGTAGGCAATGGAAATTTCTTGAGGCGGAAGTACGCCATTTTAAGGCTCAGCTTAGAAGTAGGCAATGGAAATTTCTTGAGGCGGAAGCACGCCATTTTAAGGCTCAGCTTAGAAGTAGGCAATGGAAATTTCTTGAGGCGGAAGTACGCCATTTTAAGGCTCAGCTTAGAAGTAGGCAATGGAAATTTCTTGAGGCGGAAGCACGCCATTTTAAGGCTCAGCTTAGAAGTAGGCAATGGAAATTTCTTGAGGCGGAAGCACGCCATTTTAAGGCTCAGCTTAGAAGTAGGCAATGGAAATTTCTTGAGACGGAAGTACGCCATTTTAAGGCTCAGCTTAGAAGTAGGCAATGGAAATTTCTTGAGGCGAAAGCACGCCATTTTAAGGCTGACCCTAGAAGTAGGCAATGGAAATTTCTTGTGGCGGAAGCACGCCATTTTAAGGCTGAGCCTAGAAGTAGGCAATGGAAATTGCAAATCAAATCAACAAACGGAAAGGGAACTGTCAACTACAAAGAACGTAAGTATTCAAGTAATTTACATCATTTACAAAATAAACACCTCTAGCACATGTTACCCGTATGGATGATCAAGCTCCAGCAAAACGGGTGTATAATCGGAATGCGAAAGAATTTGGCAAGATTGCCAGGAGGGGACTGTGCTATGCAGTAAAATCAGGTCTATTCTCGCTGACTGCTCTATATGAGCCGTATATATATTTGTCTCTGGTCGTAGATTCTTAAAATTTAAAAATTTAATACCTCCTTAGGTTGTCTGGTGCACCCGTGTCATTGAATCCAGCCTCCGCGTCCCCGCCCACGATTGACGCAATAGCCCCAAGATACTGGGACAAATTATCTGGCCATTTTTACTAATTGGCCAGCAGGTTTTAAATTACCGTTTAAAGAAGGAGAAAACAGAAAAAAAAGCGACTGACACATTCATAGATTTAATTGTCGTTGTTTTTGTACTTAAACGGTGCTTAAGTCGTCGATAATGATGGTAAAGAACAATTAAGGAGAGAAGAGAAAAACAAGTCCTTTTTTTTTTGCATTTATTGCATACATTTATTTTGTTACTTTTTATAGCAACTTACAAACATAGTGTTAGTAGTGTAAGATTTATTTTACCAGATAATGTTTTGGTTGGTGTTATTATTGTACGACTTGAAAGTTGCGATGGAAATGATCTCTTGAGTCTTCTTCCGACTCTGACGTCATTTATTTTTCGTCTCCGCAGCGTACGCCTCGCTAGCCGATTTGGATGTCCTCTGAGTCTTTCTAGGTAGGCAGCAGATTGCTTGTTAAGTTCCTTCTCCAGCCTTCTCGTGCACATATACTCGGATCTTATTTAGGTGAGTTTTAGCTGCAATTCCATATACTTGCAGGCCGTATCTCCAAGCTGTTGAAATAATTGCCTTGTACACATGTACGAGAGCTGTCCCAGAAATGGCCGACCTAGCACAGTAGTGTTGGAAAATGTTCACAAAAAATATTAAAAAGGGGAAGTACCGACTTTTAAAAGCTTAAGTTTGAAGTTTGGTGCCTTTACCTTGCACAGAGAGGATCTGAGAGTGAATCCGATCGTTAAGACATATGAAACGGCTTGTGCGAAGTATTGGGACCGTATTCGATACCATTCAAATGAAGAAGCAAGTAAAATTGCCTCGAAGCCTACAATTCCTCGTTTCAGGCACGCAGGAACGAGGAAAAGATATGTTGAGATGCTCAAAATGCATCTACTTGAAGCTTTTCAAACTCAGCAGCAGCAAACAACTCAGCAGATGCTTCCTCATATGCGCCAACACCACCGATTCAGCGTCCGCTTCGGCAATGCTTCAGCTCTAGTCAGCAGCAGCAACAAACGGTCGCTCAACAGCAGCAAATGCAGCCAGTATCCATGACGCAGCGGCCAATAGTAACCACTCCATCACAGCAGCAGCTAGTTATTCTAAGCTCACATCCAGCTCTGTCTTGGCAACCGCAACAGTCATACTATCCACTCCATTCAAATCAGCAGCAGCAGCGAATGTTTCCAACATTTCTGCTGATAGTTGCTGGTCTATGTACGGTCGTACCTTATCGTCGCCAAAGAATAACTTAGACTGTGCAACTCACAATCATTAAACGGCAGTTGCAACTTAGGAGGCTAAGGAAAATTTATATACTCCGAATAAGATGGCCACCACAGTGGCGTTACGAAGCACAGAACATGATTTTAATCCATCCTTCAAACACCCCCCCCCTTGCTCTTTCCCTGGTCTGACTGGCGACTACACCACCCATAAGGTTACAGCAAACACATAGCTGGATTAATTCCAGAAGTTGAAGAGAATTTTTTCATTTTCCCCCCCCCGAATTACAACCACTAATACCATTTTAAGTAGTATGTTTAGCTATCACATTTTTTAAGGTAAATGTCTAGTTTCAGATTTTGAAAATTTCGATTTTTTTTTTTTTGGCTTAAATCATGCGTTACCCCCCTAAAAAATTTTTAAGCAAAAAAAAAAAATACAAATTCGAGATATTTTGATTTTTGTACAGGTAGGTCGGGCGCAAAATCACAAAAAATCAAAAAAAAAAACGTAAAAAAAAAAAAAAAAAAAAAAAAAAAAAAAAAAAAAAAAAAAAAAAAAAAAATAAGTCTCATTACTTTTCGATCAACTATGTTTCAAAAAAAAAACATCAAAGCGAACTAAAATACGTAAATAAAAAAAAAAAAAAAAAATCTCATTATTTTTTGATCAACCCTTTTTCCAATTTCCCTCCCCCCCCCCCCCAGCCAACTATGTTTCCAAAGCTTCAAATCGCTAAAAAATCATGAAAACTAGCTCATACCCGAAAAAATAAAAATAGTGCTAAATCATACTCTCATTTGGTTGTTGTGATTACCCCCGGCGCACTCTCCAAATTTCTCGAAAAGTTCTGACCGATTTTGTAAATTTTCCGTGAAAGCTAATAGCCAGATGCAACTAATCGATGCCTAAAACCTACAAAATTTTTTTCTATTTTAGAGAAAAATGTTGTCGAAACTTTAAATGCGATTATCTCGGAACCACTTTTTCACCCTGGTGCGTCAGATTGCGAGGCCATTTGTTGACCGATTTTCTTATAGTTTTTTTAAATTGCTCGTAATACCCGTCGCTATGGTCGGAACTAGGATATTTTTGATCGGTCCATAAATAGCGGAGTTAGGGCCATTTTAAGGGGTAAAAATAGGTCAATTTTCGAAATTTTGACTTTGAGAACCCCTTACTCCCCTATATATAGACCGATCCCAGATATCCTAGTTCCGACCATAACCACATCAATTCCCAACAAAACCTCATTTAAATTTTTTTTTATCCGATGACGCGTTCTCTGGAAATCTGACGCACCAGGCACCTATGTTTTTAAAAATGGGTCGACTTTGAAGCGGGCTACAACAACAACCGCTGCAACAACAACTACAAAAAAATTTTAAAAGTTAGCTTGATCAATTATCTATCGAACAAAAAAAACCGCTAGTCGATATGTGGTAAACTTTTCGAGTAATAAATTTTTTCGTAAACCCTTACTTTTGGGCTTGAAACTAGACATGTACCTTATATAAAAAAGAATTTTTTGGCTGCATCTTAAACTCGAACAGAACAGAACTTAGCTTTAAGTACTTTGTTGAACTTCCTTCTGATCAATAACGCTGCGAGCAGGGGCGTAGCTGGTCATTGTGACTAATAAAGTACCCCCAAAGGATCAAAAGGCGTTCAATTTAATCGTAGTTTTCCTTTTCATCCCTTTTTTTGTTGTTCTATATTGTAACTAACTGCGTCTAGAAGACGTTGTTGCAATTAAAATAAAATAAACAATAATGTAATGAAATAGATCTTCTCGAAAATCTAGGAATTCCAAGGACATCCCCGACCATTTTCCCTGTTCTTCCGTTGAAATAAAACAACATTTTAGCTGTGTTTTCTTTTTTTTTCTGTTATTTAATGTTTATTGATGAATACTTTTATTTGCTTCTGTGTGTTTTGTTTATGTTTGGTTTTGTTTGTTGCTTACTTGTTATGCCATTTGTCATTGTTTGTTCTGTTTGTTCTGTGTTTTTCAGTTTCCAGTTTGGGTCTTATGTTTTATACATTGTGGGTGGCAAAATGGCAGCTGCTTGAGCTCTATGGGCTATGGCAATGGAATTTGTTGCTTGTTTTCGTTCTATATATTCGTTACAATTGATGGCAATCACTAGATACTAGACATTTGTTTTTTTGTTGCAAATATTCGCTTACTTGTACATACATAAATATATAGCTGAGTGCGGCTAGAGAGGGGCCTACTACATACATACATACGTACAATATAGGTATATATAATATATACTATATATATGGTACACATACTTTTGCTCTTCTTCAACTACTGTTCAAATTTCGCTAAGTCTTCGCACTTAACATTTACAGAGATTCGAGAGATTCGAGAGAGTGGAGGAGTGGATGAGAGTTAGATTGAATTGAAGTGGATACGCAGATGTGTGTGTGTGTGTTCAAGACGACAGAGGGCTCCTAATAATTTGGCTAATACTTAATACGTAATGCATAATTAATTTGTTTAACAAATCAAAGAAAAATGTCAATCCAAAAAATATGCCTTTTTTTGTGTTTAAAATTTCAACTATTAAAAATAAATGCGACCAAAAAATTGTTACATATTTTTCATGTTTTTTTTTTTTTGTTCAGCAAATGTTGCGCATATGTGTGAGTGTGTGTGTGTGGGGTGTAAATATTTGAACTATGTTAGAGTATATCAAAAAATCGCATTGTTTTGGTTTTTTTGTTTTTTGTTTGTACTTTGTTAGAAATTCACGCAGATATGCTGAAAATTATCCAACCGAGTCCGAATCCGAATCCATAGCAGAGTCCCCCCCAAAACCAATCAAATAAAACCATCATGTATCCCACAATCAATGTCCCATGTTGCATCAAAGCCCTTCCATCTAAGCCTAAATGATTTGTTATCTTATTTCGATTTTCCACAAAAAAAAAAAAAAATATTTTTCTTGTTGTATAAATTGCACATAATTATTTTGACTTAGCACTTAGATAGCTACGAGTATATATATATATATATCTATATATTTGTGTGTGTGTGTGTGACTTTCAATTTGGTCAATTTCCGTGTGTGTGTGTGTGTGTGTGTGGGAGTGATTTAAATGTACAATTCTTACTAAGGGTTTCATATAAATTAGGTATATATGTTTGGTTTGTTTGTTAAAGATATATATATATGTATATAAGTATGTATATATGTATTTGTATTTGCAATTGGCACATAATTACTAAAAGAGTCCAAAAACGAAGAATCAAGTGTGTGTGTGTGTGTGTGTGTTTTTGCGATAACAGAGCCTAAACAGCGCTCTTTCAAATGTTTCAATGATTTTAAGCACTCAAAAGAGTCTTAACAGTGGGTTAACAGCATGAAATATGCAGGTGAACTTTGCCAAAATACTAAAAATATACTACAAATTATATTTAAATACAAAAACAAAGTTTTTAAGTGTTAACAGTGGGTTAACAGAATGTTAACAAAATGTTAAAGTGCAAAAAAGTCATAGAAATAACTGTGAACTCTTAATAAAAGTACCAACAGTGGGTTAATAGCCTGTCTAACCACTGCAACGTGTAAAGCGAGCACTGAAAGCAAGTTAGAATTTGCCAAGTACAAAGGAAACTTTAGAATTTACAAAAAAATTTGCAACATTTTTTTAAAAAACTACATACAATTTAACAGTTAACAACAAAATGAGCTAGCATGAGTGAAAACTGAAAAGAATCTCATAGAAACTTTTTTAACAGTGCGTTAACAGAACTAAATTTTAGAGATAACATGGCCAAAGTGCAAAGAATAATCTACAAATTATAAATCTACATTTTGAATGATCTTAAACACTTAAAAAGCTACTTAACAGGATGTTAATAGATTGTTAAAAGAGCCTTAACCGAGTGTAAGCACAGACTGCTGACTACTAGGTAAAATAAAACACTAATTATTAATGGGAAAGTAAAAAACATTTTATTCAAAGTATTGGCCATTGTTTTCTACACATTTTGACCACCTTTCTGGCAATTTGTGGATACCACGCCAATAAAATTGTTCGTCTTTTAAAGCAAACCAACCAGACACCCAATTTTCGACCTCCTCGTAGGAATGAAAGTGCTGCTCAGCCAATGCGTGTCCCATCGATGAAAACAAATGGTAGTCGGAAGGAGCCAAGTCTGGTGAATACGGCGGTTGGGGTAGCAGCTCCCAGCCAAGTGTTTTGATTGTATCCTGAACCGGTTTTGCTTTGTGTGCAGGTGCATTGTCATGGAGCAAAATTACCTTGCCGTGCCTTTTGACCCATTCTGGTCGTTTCTCGATCAATGCATGGTTCTAATTGATCATTTGTTGTCGGTAGCGCTCAGTATTAACCACACCTTTCTGGTCCCAACAAACCCACAGCATTGTCTTCTTGCCAAATCGATCTGGTTTTGCAGTCAATGTTGATGGTTGTCCCGGATTAACCCATGATTTTTTCCGCTTAGGATTCTTAAAATAAATCCATTTAACAATCCGATGCAAAACCGATTTTCTTTCGTGTCTTTGAAGCAAAATTTCACAAGTGTTTTTTTCGGTTTTTCATCTGTCTTTCATTCAATTCATGTGGCACCCATTTTCCACACTTTTGGATCTTTCCCATAGCTTTTAAACGGTCAGAAATTGTTTGTTGTGCAACATTTAACATTTCTGTCATTTGCTTTTGACTCAAAGTGTCATCTCCATCCAATATCGTTTGCAATTCGGCGTTTTCAAACTTTTTTGGTGGTCTTCCACGTTCTTCATTTCTCACATCAAAATCATTATTTCTGAACCGTTGAAACCATCTTTTGCATGTTGCTTCTGATAGAGCATGATCACCATATGCCTCGACAAGCATTCGATGCGACTCTGCAGCACTTTGGAAGGTATTCTTCTGAAGGTGGAAGATTTTAGTAGAAAAAAAGAGAATGGTAGAGAGTAAATTGAGCTTTAATGAAGTAGTGTCTTAACTTCTCTTCTTAGTTGACCCGAAAGTACCGGAAGGAAGTGTACTGTAAGGAAATACACTGAAAAAAAGTAGACTTGAAGGAAGTACACTAAAAGGAAGTATACTGAAAGTGAGTAGACTAGAAGGAAGTAAGCTTTCTTCTGGAAGAAAGTAGGCTGGAAGCAAGTAGATTGGAAGGAAGTAGACTAGAAGAAAGTTAAGTGAAAGGAAGCAGACTGCGAGGAAGTACGCTGAAGGGAAGAATACTGGAGAAAAGGTCAGGAAAAAAGTAGACTGGAAGGAAATAAACTGAAAAGAAGCAGACTGGAAGGAAGTGTACTGAAAGGAAATACACCGAAAGAAGGCAGACTGGTAGGAAGTACACTAAAGGGAAGTAGACTGAAAGGAGGTAAACTGGAACTGAAACTGGAGGGAACTGGAACGAAGTAGAGTGAATGCAAATGCTATTCTTCTAGATGTAGAGGATTCTGGTAGAAAAAGAGAATGGTAGAAAGAAAATTGGACAGAAAGAAGACTGAAAGGACAGTAGACTGAAAGGAATTAAAAATGATAGGAAAGAAGTTCGGACAGAAAAAAAAAGAGTTATTCAGGCCTGTTCTCAATTCCACTTCCACTGCAACTTTTCGGAAACGAAATTGATTCAGTTTCTCGCTACACAAAAACTTAAGCGTTTTACGTTTTAAAAAGTAATGCTTGCTGCTCGCTGGAATGAAAAGTAATTGGCAAATTACGCACTCGTACAGTTGCCAAATGTACATTAGGTTAATTTTCCTTAAGGGGGTCTTCTCATTGAGCAACTTTTTTTTTCGACTTTTTTTTTTGCATTTATTTATAGCTTGGATATTCAAAAATATCCCCCCAAAAGGATTTTCGAAAACTCGAATTAGTTTAGGAGATATAGTCCTTTTAGTGACCCAATGTGACCTAAATTCCCAAGCAACTGCAAACTTAAGGGGGTCTTCTCATTGAGCAACTTTTTTTTAAACCCTCGTATTTTGACCTATGCGTTAAGTTTTCTCCGGTTCTACCGGACCGATTTTGATGAAACAAAGTGAATTCGACGGAGAATTGTCAGCTCTTTAAAACTGCATTTAAACATACTTTTGATTTTTTTTTTTTTCAAAAAAATTACTTCAAACTTTAAACGCGTTTATCTCGAAACCACGTTTTTCGAACTGGCGGCCATGATATCTCCAGTTCAACTGAACCGATTTTCATGAAACAAAGTGGAATCGACGCAGAATTGTCACCATTCTCGGCTGAACCTCGACCATAATTTTAAAAAATTTTTTTACTATTTTTTTTTACACTAAACTACAAAAAAAAGCCCGAAATTGAAATTTTTTTTTTGAATGGCCGCCATTTTGTCAAAAAAAAATCACAAAAATTAAGTTTGAGGTTCAGCCGAGAATTACATCTATACTGATTATAACCCCTTTTTTTTTTCATTTCGGACGCTCCGGAGACCCGGAATCGTGGCCGCCGTGACGACACCTTTTTTTTCACCACCAACTTTGAAGTCTCATTACTTTTTGAACAGCCCTCGTATCGAGGCAAAAAAAATTTTTTTATTTACTTTGAACCTTTTGTAATACAATAAATAAAAAAAGTTTTCAATTATTCTTTGCGTTTTCAAATAAGAATTTTTTTAAAAAGGGTCCAAAAAACGGGTTTTGAATGAGAAGACCCAATATTCCCCTTAATACTGTGATCAATGGAGAGTTTGTCAATGTAATTTGATTTGCATTTAAGTCTATAACTCGAGAAATTGGAGGCGCCTGCCAAACCGAAAAGTAAAACGTAAAATCAGCTTCTCTCGTTTCCGCATGTTCTATTTTCCATCGTCTCGCTTGATTCTCCCGTGCCGATTTCGTTTGGTCAGTGGTTTGCCAAAAGTAAAACGTAAGCAAAATCATTCAGAATTGAGAACAGCAAATCCAAACCGAAACGGAATTGCTTTCGGTTTACTTTTCAAAACGTAGCGGAATTGAGAACATGCCGGATTATCATTTCATTCGCTCTTTTCCAAACTCTTTAAGTGACTTTAATGAAGCCTCGGAAAACCAATTGATACAGCTTCTTAATGATAAGAAAGACAAAATCCTAGAGGCATTTTTGTACATCCAACGCTCAGCTGTTAACGAACTAAACAGCTTTTCAAACAAACATAAAACAGAAATACATAAACAAACCATAATTGAAACAACTGAAAACCATAATAAAAATCATAATTTGTGTTGTTTTTTTTTTTTTGTAACTAAACCATTTTACTAAACATTTATTGAAATCAAATAGTGCAACGTTTTGCCATCAATATGCTTCATTATTTATCCATTTATAAAGACCAAACAATGTGATCAAACATAATTGTGTATGGAAACTCAACTAAGAACTAATTGCATTTACCTTTTTTCATAGGTTTCGCTTATTCAAATTAATTTGATTGTGTGTAAGAACAACAAAAAAAAACTAAATATACAGTACAGTAGTATAAGTAATATAAGATTAACCAAAAAAAAAAAAAGTCGTAAGCCTAGAAGTAGTTTCAAGTTTTGTGGGCTTGGATGGATGACAAAAACAGAAAAAAAGGATGAAAAAACGATTTTCTATTAAGGCAAAGTAGGTTAAAGTGGTTAAAGTTCGCAAGCGACTGTGAGTGTGTGTGTGTGTGTGTGTGTGTATTAAGTCTAGTTTTCATACATATGTATATAGCCCTACCAAAAAATTTGCCAAAAAAAAAAAAAAATAACTTTTCAACCGAGTTTTCTACACAAATTTTGCTAAATTCAATTTACAACATTCATGGGGTTTTTCTCGAATTTTCTTCAATTTCCTTAAACTTTCTTAATTTTCCTCCGTAAGTAATAGTTTTGTTTTGTTTTTGTTTGTTAAGTGGAAGGGAGAACATAAAAAGTTGTTTCCTTTTTAAATTTAAATTGTTTTATGCTTCATTTTTTCTCATTTTTTATGTAATTTTTTGTAAATGCTTAACAAAGGGGGGGGGGTGCGACGCTTAGGCTGCCGTGTCCACCTCCTCGACTATGTGGTTGGGTGAGACCTCTGCTGCTGCCGCTGCTGCTGTGGCAGCCGCTGTTGCTGCCGGCGCACAGCTGTTGTTCATATTGTTGCTGTTGCTGCTGAGTGCTGCTGCTGCTGCTGTCTTGTTGTTGGTTGCTGGCGTTGCCGCTGCCTGCAGAGGCGTGGCCACCAGGGCGCTGACTGCGCTATACTGGGGTGCCGCGTCCATGGAGACAGCCGGCTGACCAGCAGCCGTCGCATAGGGTCCACTCTTCAGTTTGCGCGCCTCACGCTTCTGTTTGCGCTGCTGCATTACCAGACGCAGCTGATCCATTTTCGATTTGGTCTTCAAGTTGTCCAGCTCCACGCTGCACTTCTGGCACACGTGCTCACGCTCGCCAGTTGGTCCATAGCGGCAGTTGCAGTTGCCATTCCTGGACTGGAGCCCCTGGATTAAGGCAGAGTTGGGTTCATTAATGTTGGTGTTGCTGCCGTTGCTGCTGCTGCTGCTGCTGCTATTGCAACAGCTGTGCTGTGGCTGTGACTGGGCTGATTTGGTTCCATTCATGGTGGAGGAGGACACTGTAGCTGATGATGATGAAGTGGAGGCCGTTTTGGTTACATAGTGGCCATTGCATTCACCATAGGCGCAGGAGCCAGAGGCCAAGGCGGCAGCAGCGGCGGCCTGTTGTTGCTGCTGCTGGGCACGACTGTTGCATTTGGCGCAATTGTGATGCTTGCTTGAGTACTGCAAAGAGACGAGAGTGAAAGAAGCATTAGAAGAATGTTTAAAGAACAGGAAAAGAATGAGTCAATGCAGAATAGAAGAGAAGAAAATGAATGGAACAAGTAATCTATGAATGCTAATCTATTCTTCTGAAGGTAAAAGATAATGGTATGAAATGGGAATGGTAGAAAGTAAATTGGTAGGAAAGAAGACTGGAAAGTAAGAGACCTAAAGGGAAATTAGATTGCAAGGAGAAAAGGCTGAAAGGACTTAAGACTGGAAGCTAAGAAAACTGATAGAAAGAAAAACTGAAAGTTGACTAGATGGAAGAGGAAAGTGGACTGGAAAAAAGTAGACTGAAAGTAAGAAGACTACAAAGAAGTAGTTTGGAAGAATGTAGACTGGAAGAAAACAGACTGGAAGGAAGTAGACTGGAAGGAAACAGACTGGAAGGAAGCATACTGAAAGGAAGTAGATTGGAAGGCAATAGACTAAAACGAAGTATACTGCAAGGAAGTAGGCTAGAAGGATGTATACTGAAATTTAGTAGACTGAAAGAATGGAAGTAAGACTGGAAGGATGTATACTGAAATTTAGTAGACTGAAAGTAAAGAAAGACTAGGTGGAAGTAGACTAAAAGCAAAGAAGACTACAAGGTGGGGGGGGGGGTAGACACCCAGCGACGACAAAAAAAAAACCGCACTTTGCCATTTCATGCATTTTTGTCATCTCTACCTCGGGGTTTCCCCAAATATTATTCTATTCGAATAATTTTAATTTTTGGGAGTTCCCCTGATTGTTTTCTTCATGTTGCAAGTCATTTTCGGCGTCTCAGTTATAAAGGCACATTTTGCTGAACTTTTTCTTAGAGATCTTTAGAAACTATGGCTAAAGGAAAACAACTGACCCTGGCTGAAAAAGCAAAAATTATTGCATTGGCTGAACAAAATGTGTCAATTCGTAAAATAGCGGATAAAACTAACTTTAATGAAAGCTCGGTGAGACGATTTTTGAAAAAATTTCGTGAGACTGGAGAATTGGAGCGGACGAAAGGATCAGGCAGAAAAAAATGCACAAGTGTAAGGGAAGATCGAGTTATTATGAGAACGAGCCTCCAAGATCGATTTAAAAATGCTGTTGAAATAGCGTCTGAAGTACAGCAACGATATTCAAGAGACATTTCGGCTCGAACTATTCAGCGTCGGCTAAATGAGATGGGGTTAATGGCAAGGACACCTGCCAAAAAGCCACTTCTAAATCTTCCAATGAAGAATGCTCGCTTAAATTGGGCGAAGGATAAACAAAATTGGGGTGAATCTGAGTGGTCACGAATCATATTCTCGGATGAGTCCAAATTCAACCTCATTGGACCCGATGGCTCCCGCACAGTTCGACGTAGAACAGGGGAACGATATTCAGAAAACTGCTGCATTGCCACTGTAAAGCATTCGCCTTATATTATGATATGGGGATGCATATCCAAATATAAAACTGAATCGCTTTTAATGCTTCAGGGAATGGTGAATGCAAAAAAGTATGAAGAGATTATTCTCGGTGGTCTTGTGCCCAGTATTGAATCCTTTTCTGAGAGGGAACAAGAACCCATATTTCAGGACGATTCTGCACCTTGTCATCGGGCTCGCTCTGTAAGTGATTCGTTGACTCTATGTTGGTTGAATAATTTTTTTAATTACTTTTATCCATTCTTAAACGACAGATAACCATTTTGAAGGAGGAATTGGGTATTAGGTCCTTAGATTGGCCAGGTAACAGTCCTGACCTGAATCCCATAGAAAATGTCTGGGGTCTTATGAGCTCGAAAATAGGCAAGCGGAAGCCAAAAACTATGGTCGAATTAAAGGAAACCATAGAAAAAGTATGGTTTGAGGATATAACTGAGGAATATCTGAAGGCTTTATACGATTCAATGCCCAACAGGGTCAAATGTGTAATTAAAGCCAAGGGTGGAACCACAAAATATTAAATAATTGTTAATTTAAAGAAAACCTATCGAATGAAATTGTTTTTGTCATTAGTTTGTAGTAAATAGTGTAAATCATTGGAAACAAATTTGATTTGTATGAAAAACAACTTTATTTTATTATTATTTATTTTTTTCTTGCAACTGGTCAAATTTCTAAAATATCGTTTGAAAAGTTTAATTTTAGAAAAATGATTATTTATAATTATGTAAGTGTGATATAAATAAAAGCCGTGTGACATTTTGTTAAAAATTGATTAATTGACAACCACCCAAAAAAAAAAAAATATGCGAATAGAATAACATTTGAGGGGTCCTCTGACGAGTAAGGGAAAAAATTAATAAAATGCAAAGTTCCGCCTTTTTTTTTTTCGGGGTTTGGAAGAAAGAAGAAAAGAAAAAAAAAAAAAAAAAAAAATATTAAAAAAAAAGGATACAAGTAATTTTTTGTGGGAGACGAACCGAAACCCCCCCCCCACATCCCCCCCCCCCCCCCCCCCGGGCTGCCCCCCACCCCCCCCCCCCCTCCCCCCCCCCCCCCCCCCGGGCCACCCGCTGGTCTCCCCCGTCCCCCCCGACTCGGTGCTACACCGCCGAACCCCCCTCGCTGGGGGTTGCCCCCTTGGGGCGTGGCACTCAACAAATCATTGAGTATGTGAATAACCGTGGATATGTCACGCTTGGGCCGGCCATAGCGATCCTGCAAGGCCGGATTCAGGGTGCCCGAGAAGGTGCCCGAATAGATGCCCTTGCCATGATTCTTCATCGATTCAATGACCGCACCAGAGCCATTCTTGCGCGGTGCTTCCTCGGCAGCGGCGCTGCTGCTGCTGGAGCTGCCGCTGCTCAGGCCCACACTACCACCGCCTGTGGCGCCGGAGAGATCAATCTTATTGGTGAAGACCTCTTTGGAGAGTTTGCGCAGCGTCTGGGTAAGATTGCGCGAGGCCTCGGCCAGGGTGCGGGTGTCGGATGAAGCCGACGAGCTAGAGCTGTGGGAGTCATCCGACTCGGGGGTGTTGGGGACTGGAGCCGGCTGCTGATACGGATGATGGTGGTGCTGATGGTGATGATGATGACGATGCTTGGTCATCAGAGTGCGACTGTTGTAAACCTTGTCCGGATTAATGGCCCGTGCAGCAAAGCCCGTATTCGGTGCGGTCGACTCGCTGTTGCTGCTGCTGCTGCTGGAGGAGGCCACCACAGGAGCTGGTGCCGCCAGAGGAGTGGCCAATCGTGTGCACAGGCACGAGGTAAGCTTGGCGGCTATCGGATCCTGCTGACAACCACCGCTGGAGCAGCCGCCGCCGCCGCCGCTCGACGAGTTGGAGGAACTGGTTGGAATGTTCTTGATGGCGGTCGTCTTGATGGGACTCGAGACGAGATTCGAAAGCGACTTGATGGGCGACTGTTCGAGCACCGCTTTGGTGCTCTGGGAGGAGGGTCCCGCTCCAGTGCTGCGCGGAGCCTCCTTCAGGGCAATGCTCTTGACAATGTTCTGAATGCCGCGCTTGATCAGGAACTTGGTCAGTTCGGGTCCCTTCATGGGGCCGCCGCCGCCGCCGCCGCTATTGGGATGACCCTCATTATGGTGTGCCTGTGCCGAGTGGGTCGAGGAGTTGTTGCGTCCAGCGCGGGACATATCCTCGTACATTTTGCGCCAGCAGGACACGCCACCTCCACTGCCAGCGGCCACCGCCGAGGCATTGTGCTGATGATGATGATGGTGATGGTGGTGGTGATGATGATGCCCATGATGATGTCCCCCCTGGCCGTGTCCATGCTGTAAACTCGGATGCTGGTGACTGTGCACATGACCATGACCTATGCGCCCGCTGCCGCCAACGCCGGAACGTTGGCCAGAGGAGCGTGTGCGTGCAGCGGAGGTGGTGGTGGTGGAGGTGGAGGAACTTAGGCCAGCCAATATGGCAGCAGCAGCCGCAGAGGAGGAAGATGATGAAGAGGAGGAAGCGCTGGACGCTGTTGAAGACGACGACGACGACGATGCAGAGCTGCATCCTGTTAAAGCCGGTAGTGCAGCTGTGGCGGTAGTCGAAGTGGAGCTAGAACTAGAACCTCCACCTCCAGCTGGATTAACAGTGCTCAACTGCAATTGAATCAGCATCATGTGATCACCCAGACGCATACTCAGATTAAGCGGTGTTTTGCCGCTGAGGAAGTCATTAACCTGCGAGTCGTTAAGTGATTCCAGCGCTTGCATTACCGTATTCTCTGGACGTTGAGCCTGAAAGACATGAAATGAAACAGAGGATGGAAAGATGATTAGATTTGTGGCATAAAAAGCAAGTGGGAATAGCTAATGTTGACAGACTTTTAGGTCGCTGTTAAAAAAACCGCCGATAAGACACTGTTAACACACTGTTAACGCACTGTTATGTAAGGTTGATTAAAAGTGCTAAAGAAGAACTTGTTCACTTTTACAGTTTAACTCAATTTTGGTTCACTTACTTATGAATTACGTAACACTCAAGTTTAACCACCTTTAACATACTGTTAAACCCCTGTTAAGCACACTGTTAACTGTCTGCTCAACCACTTTATGTTCGTTTTTTACCCACTACAAATCCTAATTTAACTATTTAAAAAACATACTGTTAATAATATGTTAGCCCTCTGTTAAGTCCCTGTTCAACACACTGTGTTACAAAATATGATAGGTAACTTGGAAAAATGTTGCTACCAATGGGGAATGGAAGTCAACCTAGTGAAATCTGAGGTAGTGAAAGTGAAATCCTATAAAGGAGATGAAATAAAAATTGCCAGACTATGGGCCGATTTCACATCTTCTACATAGCCCTATCTGTCATCTGTTAATGTATCTTGGAGTATGCTTCATACCCATTCTCACTTTCAAAGAACATGTAGTTAGAAAAAACGCAGAGGCAAAAGCCAGCATCAACTACATATGGAACTCCTTCTTGGCAAAGCCTAATGTAAGCACCAGAGCTAAATGGAAGCTGTTCAACGCTGTATGCAGAGCAGTTCAGACTTATGCCGCACAGGTATAGGAATACAGCAATTTTGAGGTGGTGGATAGTCTGCAGACTTTTTATATTGCTATGAGCTTATCAACATAGCCACTAGGCAACATTTGTATTGGAGTATAAGCGAAGGTTATGCTGCTGGTTATGCACCAGCTAGCAAAAAAAGCTCTCTATTGTCTCTTCTCAAATTAGTAAAGTTTAAATCCAGTAAAAATAATTATTGGAGTTTTCATTGGCGCCCGAGCAGGGACTGTACTGTTAGCCCGCTGTTAATCTACTGTGAATACACTTATAATACACTTAACCTACTTTTTATCTAGTGTTATTGTATTGTATTAACTGGTATATTCACTGTTTAACTTAGTTTTAATCGACTGTTAATTCACTTTTAACCAGGGATTAATACAAAAACGATTTTTGATACCAGCTTAGTTGTATATCTCGACCGATAGCTATGTTTTAGTTACGATTTATGATGGGAAGCGGTTATAAATTACAAATTCGTATCATAAACAGTTAAACAAAAGCATTCTTCTAATAAAAATGCCTTAAGGCCCTATTCTCCTTCAAAGCTTGCCGTTTTTGGACCTTTTTTAAAAAAATTCTCATTTGAAAACGCCAAAAGAATATTTGAAATTTTTTTTTTTTATTGAATTAGAAAAGGTTCAAAGAAAATAAAAAAAAAATTTTTTCGCCGCGATATAGGGGCTGTCCAAAGAGTGATGGCACCGTCAAAGTTGGCCCTCAAAAAAAAAGGTGTCGTCATGGCGGCCACGATTCCGCCAGGTCTCCTGAACCGATGTATGAAAAAAACGGGGTTATAATCGACGTAGAGATGTCACCATTCTCGGCCGTGAACATCAAACTAAATTTTGTGATTTTTTTTGACAAAATGGCGGCCACTTGAAATTAAAAAATCGAATTTGGACCCATTTTTTTGTAGTTTAGTGTAAAAAAAAAATAGTAAAAAAATTTTTAAAATTTTGGTCGATTTACCAGCCGAGAATGGTGACAATTCTGCGTCGATTCAACTTTGTTTCATCCAAATCGGTTCAGTTGAACTGGGGAATCGTGGCCGCCAGCTCGAAAAACGTGGTTTCGAGATAAACGCGTTTAAAGTTTGCAGTTTGTTAGGCAAAAAATCGAGTCAAAATCTTTAAGTGCAGTTTTAAAAAGCGCCAATATCTTCTAAAGTATTTCGAATTTCAAAAAACCCTTTTAGGGTTATATTCTTAAATGTCCAAGCTAGAAAACTAACGATAGGTCAAAAAAAAAGGTTTAAAAAAAATCTCTTGCTAGTTGCTTAACGACGAAATTACGTATTCGGTATTAAAATATCCCTCCTAAACTAATCCGAGTTTATCCACTGATATTGTATATTCGCCGGTGTCCCAGAAATCTCTTCCAACCAAATTCGAACCCAAAACCTATTCGCGGTGTCTTAGAAATCTCTTTCGGTTGGTTTTAAACCTCTTGTATTTTGTTGGAAGATTTTGGCAAAGCAACCAATATTATTAATAAAAACTATTAATCAAAAGTTAACTGTTAACCCACTGTTAATATAGTGTTAACCCACTGTTTAAACATTTAAATTTCCCTCGGAAATTCTTGGAAATTTGGCCATTTTCATGTAACAAACATGTACAAAAAAAAAACTATCATATCTTAGGGGGTTTTGTTTTCTTTTTTGCACACGTAATGAAGATGTCAAAACCGGTTGGAAAGAGAGCGATCAGATATACATGCGAAATTTGGCATCTTAATTTACACAAAAGCTAATAAATTACAGCATTGGATGCTTAAAATTTGAGACATTTTTGTGAGAGAGGGAGAGAGAAAGAGAGTCAGAGACAGAGGGGGGGGGAGGGAAGAGGCGACAGATGACGTAACTGCATCAGTTGACCTTGGTACACTTAACCAAGCAACATCCATAGGCTCGACTTGCCTTTTCTTTTGTCTTTTTTTAAAGTTGTTGCTAGGGGGAAACTCCAAAAAAAAGATTGCATAAGGTCTGCGTCTGCGGTTGTGGCCAAGGGAAAGTTATGTTAAAAAAAATTTGAATAATATTAGGTCACTGTGTCAGAGCCCAGAGAGTAAGAGAGAGAGCGAGTCCGTCCCCCTGCCGCCCCGCCCACTCCACATGAGTGAGCTTTGCAATGCAAATGATTAATTAACCCAGACCCAGACCTTTAAATCAACAATAAAAAAACAGACAAATTCAACCTCCGACGACGACTGAGACGCAATTGTTTAATGTTCAATCTTTGCCAAAATAATGGTGTGTCTAGTGGATGAGTCCTCTGGCCGGTGATCTACTCCCCATGATTCACTCATATTTCATATCGATCTTTTAAGAATAAGCATTTCGTTTGAATTTGTGGCATTTCGACGTTGCTTTTATCAGAACACACAACAAAGGCAACGCATTGAATCACGTACGAAAACAATACAATCACTGTGGAATGAAGAGGGGGTGGAGAGGTGGGGGGTTGGTGGGGAGAGTAGGGAGAGGGGCTGGGCGGCGATTAACAAATTCGATTCGATAGTTAACATATTAAGTGCAAGAATTTAATTAACAGAGATTTAACAGTGGAATTTCCCGGAAAATTCACCTTCTTTTGAGTGGAAAGTGGGTGGTCGAGATTGTATGATTAGCTCCAAACTCATTTTTAAACCTACACATATAAATATAAGTATAACGTGACCCCAAAATGTGGGAAAATCTACCCCAAAAGTGTGAAAATGTTCGGAAAACAGTTGTATGAAACTTTTTTGTTGATCATCCGATCAGCTTCAAACTCATTTTCAAAGATCTTTATAGAAATTTTACTTTGATTATATACAAATCTACTGGAAAATATAACTCCTTGAATGAAAAACTGTTGTTTGAGATTTTTATGTCATTTTCCAACCTACACATACAAAAATATGGAATTCGAGACTTTAAAATTTTTGAAAATCTACCTCCAAAGTTGGAAAATGGGAGGCGAAAAACTGTAGCAACTTTCCAGTTTTTCCACAGATCAGATTAAAACTCATTTTCAAAGATCTAAATGAAATTTCAACAAGAATGAAGAATGCTTGGATTATTGACATTAAAACATAATGGAATGGAACAAAGTTCAATAGGTAACCATTGCAATGATAAAATAGGTTGATATTATTTAGAAAAGGAAACAAAATGGAATGAAACAAATCAAATTAGAATTCTGTTTACTCTGTGAAACTCTGTAAAATGAAGTGGAACGAAGGCTTGGAATCTCAACTCTTTTTGTATACTTCCTAAGCACGAATTCTTCCACAATGAATGAACATCCACAGAGAAACATTCTGGAGTGGAAAAAAACACGAATGAAAAACCACAAAGAAACATAATGGAGTGGAACAAGATACCAACTTCACACTAGAGACTGATGAATTAGGCTTGTGTTGCGAAACCGCAAAGAAACATCATGGGAAAAGAACAATTTAAGAATTTTACACTAGTCCAATGAATTAGGTTTAAGTTGTAAACTAAAAACCACAATGAAACATAATGGACTGGTACAAGAATACGAATGATATGAATTTTACATTAATCTAAGCCGTTCTCAGTAGTGAAACAGTTTACCTGTTAACTTGGGCTTCTGTTAATATTAAAATACAGCCAAGGAAACAAAATTCATTGCAGAGATTAATTGAATAATTTCCGCTTACCTTATATATAAAACTTGTAAAAAATCAATAATATCACTAATTTCTCACCTGGAACGATTGGAATGGAACACCTTTTATCTCTCTTTTTCTTCCTCAGAAAATCAAATTTACTTAATAATTAGTCATCAAATAGTTTTCAGTTCACCTACAACCTTGTCATCCCACCGCCTCGTGTGCAAACTTAACGCCCTCAAAGATAATGGCAAAGCAAACACAAGACTCGGCGCCTGCAACACACAACCTTTTGTCTTTCTGTGTTGCGCACTATCAAACAGCAACAAAAAAAAAACTAATGGAAGGAGATGGCAGATATTTGTTATCAGTTTTTTTTTTTTTTTGCGACAACGCGCGTTTGGCCAATTTAATTTGTTACACATTGTGTTCGCAATAGGCAGGCCAGGCGGCTTGCCGGGTTGGCGCTAAGGTGCGGCCGGACGGGAGGTACAAATAACTGGCCACAAATTAAAGAGCTACGCAATAAAAATAATTTCATGGTCAGCAAACACACACCACACACACGCACAGATAACGCAAGAGCGAAACTAAAAACAGCAAGGAAAAAAAAAATAGAAAACTTGCTTTGTCTAAAAGTTATGAACATTTTTTGTTTTGTGTGTGGTTGTGATTGGTTATGTGACTTTATCAAGTACTTAGAGGCGCCTCTTTGTTGCGTTAAAAACGCAAAATATAAAACCTGGAAGTGTTTACGAGTTGGTTCCCGGGGCAGGGTGGAATAGTAGGGGTAGGGCAGGTGACATAATTCTGGGCTGGAGTGTGAATATAACATGGGAAAACGAAGGAAATTTCAATCATGCAGCTTTCCAAACCCGAGCCAAAAGTCTATCCCGTCCCAGTCCCTTACCCAAATTTTCATTTTCTCAAAGAATTTCACGTAAATTTTACAACCAATATAATATTTACAACAATATAATGATTTGGGGCTGCTTTTTGTGGCAAGGCATAGTGTCCCGATACATTAAATCGTCATCAAAATGGATTTATTTGTTCAAGTTATCTTTTACCGTATTTTGTTTCATTCCATTTATTGTTTGTAGGGATTTTTGCTTAAAGACCCATCCAATTATTATCTATGGTGCCCTTGTAAAGCATCTGAATAAAATATCCCGATTGAAAAAGTTTCAAACTAGAGTAGAACTCACACCCTGAGGGAATCGTTCCATTCCATTTCATTGTTTCGTACCATAAAAGGATACGAATAGGTAGGAAATGTTTAATTTCGTAATAATGCTGTTCCATTTCATTGTTTCTTAGTAATTTTTATATATAAGAATCGCTCATATCAATTATTCAATGATTTTTTCGGATTTCCTACTTTTTTTATGCAAGTGTTTTTCGAGATTCCGTTTTGTTTTCGTATTTTGTTCCATTCCATTTTATTTCATGTCAGTAATCCACTAGTAATTCATTGTTACGTACCATTAAAGGATACAACTTGGTTGGAAATGTTTCATTTCGTATTAAATGTTGTTTCATTCCATTGTTTCTTTGTTATTTTGATCTTTGTAAGGAATATCCATATCAATTATTTAATGATTATTCTTGATTTCGTACTTTTTTATGCTAGCGTTTCTTTGGATTCCGTTTTGTGTTCGTATTTTGTTCCATTCCATTTACTTTGTTTTGTGATTCTTCTAAAAGACCCAGCCAATCATCATCTATGGTGCCCATGTAAAGCATCTGAATAGAGTACAAAATATAAAATCCCCGTCTCAAAAAGTTCCAAACTAGAGTAGTATTTACACCCTGAGTGTTTTGTTCCATTCCATTATATTTCTGCTTGTGTTATAAAATAGCTTAGAAGAATGCAAAATACAATACAATATCGATATTGTTTCATTCCATTGGTGTATTTCATTCCACAATTTTAAAATCATAGTCAGAAACTCACGTTTCTGTTCCATTCAGTTTTCAAAGTAAGTTGTAGTGTTCCATTCCACTTGTTTCAATCGAATGAAATCACCAAAATGATGCCATTTCATTGCTATCACACTCTTTGTTCAGTTCATACGAATATTTGATGACTTTTACATGACTTGCAATAGTTTTATTTCTTTTCTAAGCTTAAGGCAAATTCCCAATCAGGGGGGAACTTTTTTTTTTTTGTAGCGCCACTAAATACCTCGTTGTAAAAATATCATATTGATTTGATTAGCGCAAAACCACAACAACAATAACAAACGCCTTAGCCAATTATTACTCATGCCAAAAGCAATTAAAATGAACTAATAATAGCAATTTGTAAATGGCAAAGCAACTTTTTGGATTGCAAATCGATTCCATAGAAAATAGAAAGAAAATATAAAAAAAAAAACAGATCATAAGCTGAGCCAGCGTTCAGACAGAGAAGAATGTGTTATCACCACACACAGAGGAGGAGAGCTAAACCGGATTGAGGAAAGAATCGCATTCTTGTGTTTCCGTTGTAGCACCGCTGTCCGCTGTTGTTGTACCGTTTGCTGCTGCTGCTGCTTGCAAAGTTGTTGACACTGATCCTACAGTTGGAATTGCGCAATTTATAGATACCCTGCATGAAAGGGTGTGGGTAAGAATGCGCTACAAAGGCCCTAAGAACAGGTGCGGTTCAGCTTCAGTTCAGGGTTTGGTTAGGGTTTGGTTCAGGTTAGGTTCAGTTTTAATATAGATTCGGTTCAGGTTAGGTTCTTTTTTGGTTCTGAGAACCTTAGTTCAGATTCGGTTCAGGTTCGCTTTAGGTTCGGTTCAGGCTCGCTTCAGGTTCGCTTTAGGTTCACTTTAACTTCGCTTTAGGTTCACTTTAGGTTCGTTTTAGGTTCACTTTAGTTTCGCTTTAGGTTCAAAATTATTGGAAAATTTGCTACAGGGTATTATCAAGTCCTGATTGAACCTTCTTTTTCGAATTGATTGCGCAAATAAACACTCTTGGTCAAGTGTCATCCATAGTGAAGAGACAAAGACAAATAGAGGAGTGTGTCCGGGGTGGCCAATAACCTGTTCTTCTTTTTTTTTTTTTTTCTTCTCTGCACCAAAACAACATACAAAGGACACATAAATTTTTGGGTGTAGAGGAGGAATGGGGAAGGGGCCACCACCACACCTACAGCGTGTCGTCTCGTGGGCGCATATTATGGTTTTTTGGCTTTTTATGACTGCGCTGACTCTTGCTGCTTTGTCTGATGCTGCTGGCCATCCCATCATCAACATCAACAGCATCATTGTCAAATTTGCCCTTTGTCTGCAGCAACTGCTTTGTCTTTCTCTTATGCGAAATGCAATTAAAATCATTTTCATAAATCTATGCAGAGTGGGAGAGAAGAAGTGAGGGTGATCAGACAGCAGTCAGTAATTAATTTGACAGGCAAATGCCAGCGCATCATTTAAATGACATAAATAATAAGAGCAGAGCAACAACAACAACAACAGCAACACCGCATGATTTCGGACGAGCCTCACAGTTTTTTTTTTATCCCCCCGCCAGTCGGTCATGGTGCATGCCAACGTCGCGCCAACGCCCACCCACTTGATGGTCGAAAAGACGAAACGAAATGAAAATTATGACAAACCCAAGAGAAGGAAAGTCAATGATTCGCGTCATTTGCTTAAAAATAAGCAATTAAATCATAAATAAGTGTTCCATTCCAGTGTTTCATTGTAGGCAAAGCACGTATTTGAGAAATTATTTGATTGTGATGAGTTATAATTGTGGTATTTTCATATTTCTGCATATATCATTTTTTTAAATGTTTCATTCACATGTTTCACTAAACCAAGCATACTATGAAACATGAATATTGCAAATTCACATAATTAAAGATTGCGAATAGGTAAATTTATGCAAATAATTCAGTTTTGCATACATACGTGTTTCATTCCAGCGTTCCATTAAAAGAAATAATGTTATTTGACTGATCATTCATCAAGTAATTGGGTCACTTCCCTATTTTACAGCAGATAACATTTTTTAATGTTTCATTCACGCGTTCCTCTAAACGAAACATACATGTTTCAAGCATGAATATTGGAAATTCACGTAATTAAAGGTTGCGAGTAGGTGAATTGATGCAAGTAATTCAGTATTTTATACACAAATGTTTCATTACAGTGTTCCATTAAAGGAAATAATTTTATTAGACAGGATCATGCTGCGTTACAAACGCTCATTCATCATTTAATTGAGGTATTTTCTTGTTTTACAGCAGACAACACTTTATAAATGTTTGATTCACGTGTTCCTCTAAACGAAACATACATATGTATATATTTCAAACTTTAGTATACTAGCAGAATAGTTTCATTACGTTTTTATTCCACGGCTCGGTGTCCTGATTAAAATCGGAAATAATAGATCTTGACAGATTCACCTGCTTTGCAATAGTTATACATGCTCATTGGGAGCATGGCTGTATGTTTCAGTTCATGCTTTATTTCCTTTTTAATTTTATGTTTCAATTCATATTTATTCCTTGTTTCATATCATTTTTATACAGAACAAAAATCCCAGTTAGTCCCAGGACTAAATTCAAACCCAAACGAAGTCAGATTCCAAATTTTCTCAAACCAAGAAGGAAAGGCTTGACTTAATTCTTTCTTAAGCTTGGGTGAGCTTGATTTAAGCTCGAAATTGACAAATTTAAAAAACATTAAGGATTGGTTTAAGCTTGTTATTCGAGCTCGACTTGATCTCGTATTCGAATACAATCAACATAATCATATTTCATTTGTTCTTGAAACCAGCTTCCTTTAGGAGGAACACAAAGTTCTATCCTCAGAAGATTTTGTCCATCGACTGCAAATCTGCAGCTGTATTCTTATGTCAGGAGTGCTATAATTGGTAGGGAATTCCAAGGCAGCTTAAGTGCAAAAATTAAAACCAGCTTACAAACGTCAAGTTGACAGAGCCTTTGTGGCCTAACTCTCTTAGTGAGGGAGATTTTAGTTGATTTGAAGTTTTGAGCTTGCAATTTAGCTTTTCCATTGAAATTTCATAGATTCTTCAAATTTATTGCAGAATAGTTTTAATATCATTGTCTATTTTATATTTAATATCTAGTTTTATTTCATTCTCTAATTCTGGTTTTGTGGTTCAATGTTTCATTTCCTGTTTCAATTCATGTTTCAATTCATATTCAATTTTAGGCTGGCTTTACACTCTCTAACAACAAAACGAAGCCCGTTAGACTACATTTACCCGCTCTCACACACATTAAGCTTGACTCTCAGTAAGAGAGCGTTTGTCACACCATGAAGCAACTGCAGTACACTAATACTTACTTATGCAAGTATTTGATTGTGTAATTTGAGCACCATATATAAATTTCTCAGAACTTTTTGACATATATTTACTTAGCATATTATTTTTCTTGCAAGTTTATTGCAAACGCACTCAAACACAACACAACACACACACACAAGTATACAAAGTTGTGTGAGACGAACAAAGAAATATTTTGGCGTGCACGAAAAATCCATAAAACACAAATTATATGCAAAACAACTACGAAAAGAACGAAACAAAATCAATTATTATTATTTTGAACACTGACAAATTTTCAAACTTCTCACTCTCTCGCGCTCAGTCTCTGTCTTTGTTTCACATCTTTTATGATTATTTTGTGATTAAAAATATTTACAAAAGAAATGAAATTGCATATACAAAAAAATGTTTAAATAGCCAATTAACAATTTGCGTCTTTTATGTGAAATTCACGAAAAAAAAATTGCCACACAAAATAAATATTGAATGAAGACGAAATGTGAAAGACAAACAATTTTTTTTACTTTTCTTTTGGCAAATTAAGATGCATCATAAAAAACAATAACACCTTTAATGATAGCAGAATTCGAGTCTGGGTGGCTTCTTGTTTGTAAGTTTCATTTTTATAGATGAAGGATCCACTTTTAACTAATGCCCCAACAAATATTTCGTGGATGAGAATTTATAGGAGTGTCTTTTGTCGTTCAATTTGCACGTTCACTTTTTCAGCCCTAATTTGTTTTTTGGCCCGAAATTTGATATTCAATGACTGCTGATTCATTTAGTGATGCCTCTCTGATGCCGTTGCTCCTAATTAGCAACAAGTACAACGCCATCTCCATGTAAACAACACACACACAAACATTGTTGCAATTCGGTGGCTACCTCTGACAGGTGCCCCATAATCCTCCACCACCATCTCTTCTCTGTCTGTCTGTCTTCCACCGGTAAATGAAATGTGTGTTAACAAGTGACACAAGTGACAAAAGTTGATGGAACATCTTGATTTTGAGGTGTGAGTAATCAGATGTTGATGATGATGACAAGGTGACCGCTTTGGGTCAAGTCGGGCAACGCGATCCGCTCGCTTTTGCTCACTGAGCTGTCTAAGCAAAAGTAAAAGTGCTGGCGATTAATTCGCTTATATACATACATACGTACATACATATGTACCCCCATTTGTCTGTCATGACGTTTGCATATTGTTCCAATTTTATCTTGGCCAATGAGATGAAAAAATGTTTCAGGCAGCTATTAAAAGTAATCATATTTTGTAAAGTTTATTATGCTGGCGATACCAGTGAAATTTTTGTGGATGACACTTTCGATTTTGTGAGACATGTGCATTTTTGAGGGTGAAATAAAGTAAAAAGAAACATTAAATGCAACCACAAATGAAATCTAGACATAAAACTTTGATTTCTGTCATGTAAAAGTACATTTATGCATTTTTAAGGTTGAAACAAAGTGAAATAGAGCAAGAAATGAAACCACAAATGAAATTAAACACAAAATCGAATGAAACAGTTTTGATTTTTGACAAATACTTTAATAATATGCATATTTGAGTGTAAAACAAGTGGAATGAACAAGAAATGAAACTATATGACATTAAACACTTATCTATTAAACGTTTCATTAAAGTATTGAGGCTGAAACAAAGTGGAATAGAACATGAAATGAAACCACAAATGAAATTGAAGACAAAATCTAATAAAACCGTTTCGATTTCTGACATATTTGATATTATTTTTGCATTTTTGAGTGTGAAACAAGTGGAATAGAACATGAAATGAAACTACATATGACATTAAACACATTATCTATTGAAACAGTTTCGATTTCTGAAATATTATAGAATATTTATGCATTTTTGAGTGTGAAACGACTGGAATAGAACACAAAATGAAACCACAAATGAAATTACACACAAAATCTAATGAAACCGTTTCGATTACTGGCATAAAAATTAACATTTGTGTGTGTTTCAGGGGAAAACAATTTGGAATGGAACATTAAATACAACTCAGATGATATCAAACAAAAAAATTAATAGGACACTTTCTATTTCTGGCATTTAAAGGTACATTTGAGGCTGAAACAAAGTGGAATAGAACATGAAATGAAACCACAAATGAAATTTAAGACAAAATCTAATAAAACCGTTTCGATTTCTGACATATTTGAGATTATTTATGCATTTTTGAGTGTGAAACAAGTGGAGTAGAGCTTGAAATGAATCCACATATGAAATTAAACAAAAAAACTTATGAAACACTTTCGATTTCTGACATAAAAATTACATTGCTGCATTTTGTAGGGCATCTGACTCATTTTCACTATTTCCAAATGGTATCAAGCTTCATTAAAACATTTTTAATTGTAGTGAGGCATTTAAAAGCATGAAATTTCCACATAATTTCCATAATTTATGTCCAAATTGTTTTACTTCAGTTATCGTTTCGTTTCTAGTTGTTCCAAAAACGTTGTTAAACTCGAATGGAGCATGAAATGAAACCACTTATGAAACTACACAACAAATCTATTGAAACATTTTCGATTTTTGACATATAAATGTATATTTATGCATTTTTGAGGGTCAAACAACGTGGAATAGAATATTAAATATAACCATAGAATAAACTCTTTCGATTTTTGCCATATTGAAGTACATATAAGCATTTATAAGGTCATCTGTTTCACTTTTACTAGTTACAAATGGTAACAAGCTATATCAAAACACGTTTCTTTAGTATTGTAGGGCAATTAAAACCAAGTGGTCACCCATAACTAATTTCCACATAGTTTTATTTCAGCTATCGTTTCGATTTCAGTTGTTCCTAAGCATTATTAAACTTGATCAACAAATATAATTAATCTCTTTCGATTTCCAAACCGCTTTTTGTCTCAAATTCTAGTTAATAAGTCGCTGAATATTGACTAAGTTTCAATTCCAATTGTTTCAAACATTTACAGTCTTTATCAAAACACTTTTTTCAAAAGTTTTCGAGTAGATCTAGACAACAAAATGTGCTTCTACACAGATTTACTTCAGTTTATGTTTCACTTCCAGTTGTTCCTAAGCAAAAAATATAGCGAAAAAAAGCGAAAATTATTAGACCGTGTTCAATCCAGTTGTTCCAAATGTTAACAGGCTCTATCAAAACACTTTTTCAAGAGTTTTAGAGTAAATCCAGACAAGTAGACAACCAAATGTGCTGATACCCAATTTTACTTGGGTTTAGGTTCCATTTCCAGTGGTTTCTAAGACAAAAAAGACTCTAATGAACAACCAAACAGTTTTTTGTCTTCATTCTAGCTATTTAGTCACTGAAATTTGACTTTGTTTCACTTCCAGTTGTTCCAAATGTTACCAAGCTCTATCAAAGCACTTTTTTCTAGAGTTTTAAAACAAATCAAATCAAATACAAAACAAAATGGACTTCTATACTGTTTTACTTGACTTTTTGCCTGTTGGAAATTTGCTTTCAAAGCTGAAAACATGTACAAAACTATTCACTGGACTTCTTGAAATCATTTTCTATTGACAAGGTGTCAACACTTGGAGCAACATCTTTCAATTCTCTACATGTTTGTGTAAATTTTCACAGTTTCTTCAGACGATATTTCGCAACAAGAAAAAGAAATAACTATTCTGTCAACAACAAACAACAAAGGGGGTAAATGGGAGAGTAGCTGGTACATGACATATGAATTGATAAACGTTATGTGGCACACACTCTCCACCTATGCCAAGAGATTCAGGTGAGGCAATCAGCTAGCTTTGATGAAATGGTGTCACCAACCAAGCAAAAGCAACAGTGGCAATAACAATCAAATACACTGGAAAAATGTCATCCTCTGATTAGGTATGACACTTAAAGTTTACTTGAATTTAGCAGAATTTGTCTTCTTCATTTTCTACCACCATTTTCTCCCAGTGTGTGTACCTCTCTATGTACATGGAGATTGGCAATGCAACATTTTCGCGCTATGTCATGCACAGAGACAAGATTGTGTTACCAACACGCTTACGGCCGCCGCCTCATAATTCAAACGGTAAACGGTAAATCAAACGGTCTGCGCCGCCGCCGACATGTGGCAAAGTGGAGCATAGACCCAGAGAAAGAGAGCAGCCGCAGTAGACAAAAGAACATGTTGCAATAAGCCAGCCAGATCTCCCCCTTAAAATTTGATCATACAAATGCAAACTTGACCTTTAGCTGGTCGCATAAATTAAAAAGCCACCAAAACTTTCTCGTTTTAATCGCATATGCGAGAAACCTTCAAAAGGCAGAGCCAAGAAAAGCCAAAAGTCAAAAAGTGTGTTCAGTCGATCAGGCATTGATGATGATTGTCATGCCCAAGCGGCGGCGGCAATGGCGATTCGGATTCAGCGACCGGTCGACCACAAAGGTTTCGATTTTCGTTGAAAAATGTTGCATAAATTAAATGCCAAAAAAAAATCGGGGCGGCCTGCATTTTAAGAAGAGTGCGGCAGAGTAGGCTAACCAGTTTTTTTTTTGGGGGGGAGCTCGCAAAATGACCAAAAAATGTGTGTGTACGAGTGAGTGTGTAACAAAATAAATATGTAAATAAATTACAATTAATTAATGTCAAATAAGTGTTGGTTTTTTTTCGTGTGTTGACAGCCGAAGAATGAGGTGCTGAATTAGTCATTGGGAACAACTGGATATAAAGCCAAGAGCTAGCAAAGTGGTTGCTTTGGGGTTTAGTACTATTTTGGAATGACTGGTAATGAAACCAAGGCAACTGTAGAGCTGTGCAGTAGCTAAAGTGTACTAAAACTTAAAAAGTGGAAATGGAGCATAACTTATATTCAATACATAATCGTCTTGAATTTAAGCCAATTTGATAGTTTTACCGTTTTGGAAGTTTGGGAGCAAAATGCATATAAAACCAAGGAGTTAGCAAAGTGGTTTCTTTGTGTTTTTTTACTATTTTGGAACGACTGGAAATGAAACAAAGGCAGCTGCAAAGCCGAACTTAATGAAAGTATACTAAAACTTTAGAAAAACTGGGCTTTAAGTCATTTGGAACAACTGGAAACGAAACACACTCCATATTCAACACACAATTTAATGGTTTTTATCGTTTTGGGACAACTGGAAACAAAAAAGAACCTTAAATGTTAGTTTTTATTTTAATTGAAACCCTAGAAAAGTGTTTTGATGGATCTTATGGCCATTTGAAACAACTGAAAATGAAACAGATGCCCATGTACAGCTGCCCTGGTTAATATTCGGGGATCAAACGTCCTCAATTTAATCGTAAAAGCATTGGAGTTTTACTTTTGATTTCATATTGCTTTGAAACAAGTGGAAATGAAACCAAAACTCAAGTAAAACTATCTAGAAGCCAATTTTGTTGATCTTGCTTGCTTTTAAATACATTAAAATTCTAGATAAACGTGAATTTGTGGTGCTTGTTACCATTTGGAACAACTGAAAATGAAACATTACTAGTTTTCAGTGACCAAATATCTTGAATTTAAGCCAAAAAGCTGTTTGCTTCTACAAATGAGTTTATAAATCATACCTTAACAGGAAACGGAACTTCTAGATTCAAGATAAACTCGAAATAGATTCGTGTATAAATCGAGATTTATCTAAAGAGCACAGCAGGATGATTTAGAAGAATAAATTTCGAATTACAAAGGCTTCAATTAAGTATTTATGGTTTTTTATTATCCCTGCACATTGAGAACTTAATTCATTCTTAGATAGACTAATATTCAACTCTAAAACAATTCCGAGTCGTACTTGGAATCAAGAATTTAGGGTTTTAAATAAAACGCAAAGAATTTCGCACTTGAATCAATAATTTATTAGCTCAAAGAACTTTTGAAACTAAAATTTCTTGATTGGAATTGCTTTAGCAGTAAGAATCGAATTCTCAATGCCGGCAAGGGTTTTCGATTTGCGAGAAGAGGCCAAAGGAATCTCGGAAATAGAACCGAGCCTTTACGAATGCTGCTTAATTGCTGCTTCCTTTTTTAGGTAACCTGTTTTTACCACTCTTTTACTTAGACCTAGTATATGGAGCAAGCTTTAACCTTCGAACCGGTTTAAGTTTCAAAGTATTTAGACCAACGTTACCTTTTTTTGATTTTGGAGAAAGTGTTTTGCATCAACTGTATCCCCTTGTGCCCTGTTACCTGTTTATGCCACTCTTTTACTTAGACAGTCCATATGGACCTCTTCCTCAAGTATTTTGAGCAAGTTTTAACCTTTTTGTACCTTCGTGCCGGATTAAGTTTCAAAGTATTTGGACCAACGTAACATTTTTTTTACTTTTGGACAAAGTGTTTTGCATCAACTGTACCCCCTTGTGTCTTTTTGACATTGAACTGTTCTGAACCCTTATAACTTATCTGTCAACAATTTCAAGTGAGAGTGTTTTATATTTTTTTTCCAAGTCGTTGGACTTACCAATAAACCAGTTTCCACATTTGGAATTAAAATGATCTTGGAACCGTCCATTAAATTGTGATCTCTGAGCGTGCCATCCTGTAGTTCTCTGTAATCAAAAGAAAGACGAGAGATGTGTTTAATAAGCAATTTCTATTTATTTTTTAAGACATAAATTGTCATAACAAAGACAATTTATAAGCCCAGCCAAAACAAAAATTTAAAGTTCAAGCACTTTACAGGTTTTATATTTTGTTTTTTGGTTGACAATTGGGGCCAGTTGATTTCCATTTTCAACCAACGACAAAAAAAAAGTCAAAAGTTAAACGCTGTTGACACTTTTTTCGGTTTAATTAAAAATTGTTGTAGCTGTAATTTTTTGGGTATTGCATTTTGGTTTTTGTTTTTTGCAGGTGTTTAATGAGACAAAACAACACAGCTGCAACGATTGTTTGCTTATTTTTCATCAAAAAATTCGCTACAATTAATAATATTTAAACAAAAGATAGCGGAAACTTTGACTAAGAAGCGGAGGCGAACTTTGAAATACTCTGGGCTTTCTTTGATGGGAAGTGATATAAGAGCACAAAATGAGCTAGGAATGGACAAATATACAAAAGCAACATCAACAAAGCTATCGGGTTTTTACCGCTAAAGCGTCATAGCTGAAGTTTCCATAATTTTTATACAAATGCGTCGTTGATTCTTTAATGCTGAGCCTTTTACACTTTATTAACCTCTCTTAAACTTAATAAAACGACTTTTAAAGCAGCGGTGGGCAGCGAGTATTTCATTGCGCATTGCTGCGAGGAACAGGCGAGCAGAGTGCTGCCCATCGTTGTTTTAAAGGATAAAAAATCGACAGGTAGCTGTACCTCTATCTCGGGCTAGTAATAACATATCCAGTTTTTAGTCATAGCAGCCGACACTACTCAAAAATGTATGGTGATTTACCTTAAAAAGGTCAAGGGCGAGAGCCTTAACTCTTTTATAAGCAGTCGAGGCACCCATTGACGTGAAAAATGCTAATATTTTCCGCTAGCTCAAGCACTTTTTACATTCAGAGTACGAACGCTCTCGAAACAAATAGAATACGTTTTGGGATTTAAGAATTCCGTACTTGAAATACCGCTTATATCGTTCCTTATAGGGTTTTCATAGGTGGGGAAAGTGACTAAACGAAGTATGGAGTATAAAACTCTTGGATTGGTATAAAAAAATACTGAATTGGCTTAAGAATTTTTATTCACAACGTTTTTTTGGCAATGAAAATTCTTGATTCAAGCATGAAATTCTAAATTTTTTCTCTGATTTTCATTTTAGCCATACTTTTGAAAGCGATTCTATTATTTCTCTTTCGTCTTACTTTTGATATGGAAAATTTTATGATTTAGGCATGAAATTATCAACGTTTTCTCTGAACTTCATTTGAGATCAAAAGTTCTTCATTCAAGTAAGAAATTCTCAACTTTTTCACCGATTTTCATTTTTCAACTCACTTTTGAGATGGAAAATTCTTCATTTAAATATGAAATTCTCTACTTATTCACTGATTTTCATTCTAACCTTATATTTGATAGCGAAAGTTCAGGATTCGGATATAAAATTTGCAATTTTTTTATTCTTTTCTCATTTTTGACATCAGAAATGATTGATTTAAGCATGACATGTTCTTGATTTTCATTCTAACCTTACTTTGACATTGAAAATTCTTGATTCAGCTAAAAAAAATTAGCAAATTTCTTTATTTTCTATTCTAGCCTAACTTTTGAAAACGAAAGCTCTTGATTTAAGTATAAATATCTACGTTTTTATTCTCATCTCATTTTTGTCATCGAAAATTCTTCATTTAAGTATGAGACTCACTATTTTTCATTCTTATCTCACTTGTGACAACGAAAGCTCTTGATTGAGGTATAAATTTTTCTACTTCTTCTCTGATTTTCAACGAAAGTTCTTGGTTAATATTTGAAAATCTATATTTTTCATTCTCATTTCACTATTGATATTGAAAATTCTTGATTCAAGTATGAAATTCTCTTGCTTTTCTCTGATTTTTATTCTCAACTCACTTTTGAGAATGAAAGTTCTTAGCTGAAGTATAAAACAACTCAACTATTTCTCTAATTTTCAATTTCAGCTTACTTTTGACATTGAAAGGTCTTGATTCACTAATGAAATTCTTTATTTTTGCTCTAAGCTAAGCTGTTGAATGGTTCTCCTATACAGAATTTGACTTGTTTCTCCAAAAAGACGAATTAAAGTCACACTTGGAGAGTTTTGTAATTGAATGGATGACAAAGAAGTCCTATAAAAAGAATAACTATCCAATAAATCAGTATAAAATTAAGCAAGATAACTTTTAATCGATGATATTAACATTTCATATCCAAGTCTTCCAAGTATACAGTATTTCTAAAAGATTGATGCTAATCAGCCTTGTTCTCAATTTCACTTCCACAACTATTTTGTGATTTAAAACCGTCACAAATCTTTTGTGGAAGTGGATTGATGAACAAGGATCAATAACAAGATATGTTTGGGGATCGGTACAGATTTTGGGACTAGGTTCAATAAAGCCCGAAAATTCGATTAGGTTTCTAATTCGCAAGAACTCCTCGGGATACGAAAAGAAAAGTGGGTACAGGTTCGAACTTTAGATTTTGGATCGGGATCGAGGACAAAAAAAAGATTAATACCCTGGACAGACATCATTGTTTTGGTGTACATTTGATGTGCATGCTTTTTGGTAGTCAAATCGACAAAGGATTTCGTTTTTGAGAACCGGTCACCTTCGCCAGCCATTAAAAGTCCCAAAAAAAAAGGAGCTCGACTTGGCCCTTAATTTAATTTAATTTAAAACATAGTAAGCATTTTTTTTACAAAAAAAGGTAGATAATTTCATTAGATTTTCTATATAAATCGATTATTTCAATTTAAAATTTGGGGAAATTGAATTAAAAGTAAATATAGTTTAATCTTATTCCTAGAGTACTTGGAACATTCATAGGTTTAGTTGTTCATTTAGTTTCAAGACGGACTTTTCTTTTTCCACAAAAAACAAAACCCTTTTCAGGGTATTTACCTCATAACACCATCAATTACTTGTCTAAGTATTAGTGTGATTTCACTTTAAAAGCAGAAACTAAACCTAAGCGAATCGATCTCTGAGAGTCAAGTTCAAAACGTGTGTGTGTGTGTGTGAAAGACAAAGAGTAAATGGAGCTTGCTAACGGTTAGAGTATAAAATGAAAATCAACAAACTTTTAAAGCGAAAAGACAGCGGTCAATAAACAGTTGTCGTATTTGTTGTTGTTGCTGTCTACGCTGAGTGTGCAAAAGCTTTTGTCTTTTGACACGTGCTCTCAGATTACGTCTGCAAAAACAAAAGATCACCGCTGTACAGAGGTACAGTTAAGCCTGGAGGAAGAGGTGGGGTATAGGGGAGGGGGCCTAACAAGGAGACCTCAAATTACCATTACCATTACAATAAGAGCGTAGCATTGCATCAGAGAGGGAGAGACAGCACTCTCTGGCGATGCGGTAACCGGGCAACAGCAACAAAAACAACAACAAAAAAAAACCAACCGAACGTTTAATGACTGCATGCATGATTGATGAATTGATAAGATTTTTTTGTTTTTTTTTTTTTTTTTTTGGTTAGCTTGGCACGAAAACCGTATTTGGGTCATTTGAAAGGGGCGTGGCGTGGCTTTGCTTCGCCTCGCTACGCTTTGGTTGCACGCAACGGCAAACACACACAAGCACACACAATTTCCCATTCAATTTACGGGCTTACGTAAATGCCGTTGGCAACATGTTGCCACCAACTCTCTTGCTCGCTCTTTAACTTACGCACAACGTAACGCTTAACGTAACAACAGCCAACGAAGGCCAACACACACACACACACACACACTTACAAGCAACATGTTGTCTGCAGCAGCAGCAGCAGGTGCCAGCCAACCATAAAAGAAAACAAAAACTCACCACAGTGGCTACCCGAGCATAACCTTAACCCTTTGACAGCCCCCGCCTAATCGGTAGGGATTTACCATGGTATAACAACTAAGGTACGGCGGTCCCAGTGTATGCCCTCAGCTAAGTACTCAAAAAGTACCCAAAACGGTTGTGCTTTGTCTACTCTTGGTGCAAAAGCAAAAGCTCACTACTCAAAAAACCATGGGATTTACACGATGAAGCAAATTTTAGGAAGCTTTCTCAGTAGAAGAGAGCTTCCGGTGAGATTCTAAAGCTATAGCTTTCAATTTTCACTTAAATCTTGAAACTTAATGACAACTTTATCTAGACTGACCTTTGAAAATTCGCAAATATACCTTTCCGCGCAGATTAAAGATCACATCCTAACTTTATACTAAAGAAGAGCTCGAAAAGCCCCATAAACTCGCTCAAATTAAGTTTAAAGATGGCCAAATACTCGAGTGTAAGTAAACGCGGCACCCATTAGGTTAAATGTGTTGAAACTGCTCATGTTTTTCACACCAAAACTCTCACTGTGAATCAGTGAGCACAGAAAAGCATGTAAATCGCCTATAGTTTTTAGTGCTCACCAATACAAGCTCAATTTGAGGTTCTCTTCATATATGAAGTGAAATTGTGAGCTTTTTCTTGCAGTGTGTTAAAAAAAACCAAATACAAAATGATAAAAATTCAATCAAAATCAAAACCAGATTGTAGTTTTGTGCAAAATAGCCACAAACCAGATTAGAAAACAAATTTAAACAAATAAAACACCTGACATTTCCGTAAAGCAGCGAGGAAGGAATGATCTTTGGTGACATTGGGGTACAGTCAGGCCCCAAGCCGCCCCCCCAAAAACCTTCAACCATTTGGCCAGACATTTAGACGACCAAAAAAAGAAGGAATGATGCTTCACACGGTGGGGGGTGTTGACGTTAGCGTTGGTGGTTGCTTTTGCTCTGCTGGTGGAATTTCTCACACACATTCACGCCATGTGTATGTATGTATGTACTTGACGTCTTCTTCGTCTTGGGGTAACTACGCGTAGAGCATGGTGGAGAGCGAGAGGAGTAGCAGCCTAGGCCTTAAACATGATAATTTACGCAGCATACACACGCACAGAGAGCAGCAGGCACATACACATGCTTCAAGGTGGTGGAATTTGAGGACAATAAAGTAAACAGACAAAGCCTTAACAGAGTGAGAGAGAGAGAGAGAGCGCGCGCATACCGTTTATGATCTTTTAAACTCGCTCAAATAGTTTAAAAGGTTTTCAAAGCCAAGTGCTCCCCCCACCCAACTGTCTGGCCAGCAGGCCTCGCCCGGGCCACGAGGCGGCGGCTCGTTTGGCCTTCGTTGTCTGCCTATTGCGTAAAAGCAGCGACGCAAAGCAACGCGTTGCGACGCGACGCCAGCAGACACGGACACAGACACCCCCGCAGACAAAAAAGCCTAAGCACAAACACAGACACAGCCACACCTCAGCCCACACATACATATGTACGTACACACACCCCCCTTTTGGTTTGCTTGCAACATTTTGTGGCTTTAATTAAAGCTTTAAGCAGCTTTAACCCTCCAAAAGGCTGTTGGGTTGAAAAATGCCGAAAAATTTTGATTTGATTGAGCAAAGCGGAAGTTAGAGAAAACGAAGCCTTAAAGCTCTAAAAGGGAACAGCAAGAGGGGTTTGGTTTGGCTCGGCTCAAATCCCGGGTTTCCTTCCTGATAGACCAGAGCTGCAGAATGCTCGAAATGAAAGAATGGTGTTTCGTTTGATTGGTTTACAGAGGTTTTAAAGCCTTTCGGTGCGGTTCAAGAGGTCGAAACTGAACAAAATTCCAATTAAAATACTTTAAAGCCTTAAAAAAAATGTAATTCTTGTGTGAAGTGCAGGAGCGGTAATAGATTTAATAGCAGGTACAAGCCCAAGCACCTAGAAAGTGTTAAATGTGGAAGTTTCTGCCATCAGGGATTACTTGGCAATAATGGATTAATCCTGGGAAGGAGAAGAGTTCATTCCAAGCTCTCTACATACTTTTAATAGTAAACTTTTAAGCAAATGTGTATGAAAATGATCTTAATTATTTCCTCTAGTTCTTTGATGAAAATTACGCAAGATTTTTGAAAATACTTCGATTTGTAAAAAGCATAGAATATGAGCAGTATTATACATTTTCGCCAATAAAAACTTAACAAGTTAAGATATTCAAGGTTTTTTGAAAAATGAATCGTCGGGGTCACCATTTTTTTCAATTTTGCGATTTTTTTAAAAATTAAAGAATATAAGCAGGATTATGCATTTTCCATGATAAAAACTTTTAGCAAGTTAAGATACTCGAGGTTTTTGGAAAAATGGCTCATAGGGGTTATCCTATTCCTTGATTCTGCGATTTTAGTGTATTTGAAATTGCTTAGCTTTGAAAGAATTACAGAATATAAGTAGGATTATTCATTTTTCAAAATAAAAACGTTCTTTAAGTTGAGATATTCAAGGTTTTTTGAAAAATGTCCCGTCGGGGTCACCATTTTTTTCGATTTTGCGATTTTAGCGTATTTGAAAGTGATTAGATTTGTAAAAATTAATCTATATAAGCAGGATTATGCATTTTCGACAACAAAAACTTTGTACAAGTTGAGATATTCGAGGTAATTTGAAAAAAGGCTCGTCGGGGTCACCAACTTAAAGGCTCGTTTATTCATTTCTTGTCCAGGGAAAAGATATTTTTGATGTATTTTCTTGATTTTAACTAAAAAATGGTATGAAAACTTGGTGCAAACTTTAGCTACATAATAAATACGCCACCCACACATTCCAACTATTTTAACCTTAGGTAAGGCGCTCTACTTTATCAAAACGAACCGAATCGAACCATTTTTAATTGAGGGATTTGGTTCGGGATACTCAAAAGGCCTTAATTTTGCGGTTTGGTTTGCTCGAATTGAATATTTTAACTTCTGATAAGAAAACATTGAATTCTTCTTGATAAAGTATCTACCTGAAAATAAAATCAATTTGTAAGAAAGTTTTAAACTGGATTTTGCTACCCCTAAGTCCATTTTAAAGTCAACTAATCCCAAAGTTTGATTACCAACGTTGCTGCCACCGCCGCACCCAAGCCCAAGCCCAACAACAAAAGCCATAAAAAAGCCTTGGCCCAGCAACAACCACTTTGAGCCTAAAAATTGGAGAACGAAGAGCGGCGAAGAAGAGGTTTGGGGAGCATTTTCACTTTTGGGGTTGGTTGCAGGCTGACTGCCTGGCATCAACAACAACCACCGGAGTCATTAATTTTCTTTTGGATGAAAACTCATGGCGTTTTGTGGCCTCTGGGCACTGACCATATGGTCCGAAAAAAAAAAAAAAAACAGCAGCTTTTATAACAAAAGGGTTGAGCGGAGAGAGAGAGCTAGAAAAAATCAATGACTGCATTTGCCTGCCAAGGGAGAGCGCAAGAGCATCAGCAGCAGCATCCACAACAAAGACAAATTAAACAAAGAAATCAGCAGCAGCGACGGCGGCAGCAACAAACAACAATGAGAAATCACAGCCAGCAACTAAAAATAGCAAAAAAAAAAAAAAAATTCATACCCCGCCCATTTCCAAGGCAACCGACAACCACCTACGAAAAAAAAATAAACTCAAGCAAATGCTTCTAATTTCGAACTATTGATTCAGGTCCGCTACTACTGCGCTACTGCTGCGCTGCTGCCGCTGCTGTTGACAGTTTGCGGTAATCAACAAATCGACGTCGACAGCGCAGCAGCCACCGCCACCGCCGGAAGGCATTTTTGCGAAAGGGCAAACATTGAAAATGCAAATAGACAGCGGCCAGCTTTTTAGTGGGGGCTGCGCGCGCAAGCCGCCAGCTCACTCTCTCTCGCGTGCTCTTTACGTCGTACGTACGTACGTACGTACACACACACCAACAATTGCCGGCCGGTCAACGAGATCGGCAGCAAAGTTGTTGTTGATGACGTTATGGATGCCGTAAGTAAATGCGACATTGAGGCTGCTGCTGACAGAGAGCTATGCGTTGCGCTCAATTTAGCAATTGGGAATTAGAATTGAGCGTGTGTGTGTGTGTGTGTGAAGAGATATTAAATTGTAGATACTAAGGCGAAGCTTTGCTGAATCAGATGTTTGCGTACTAAAATGCAAATGTGAATGAAAAACTAAGGTCAAGAGGTAAGTGAATGAGAATTGTTGAAGTACAGCGAGTACTTTCTGAGGCGATTCATAATTTGTTTTCATTTTAAGCCAGATCAGGGGAAACCTTGCTCAAGAAAGCTTTTACGTAAAGGAATGACGTAACAAAATAACGTATGGAAATAACGTAACGAAACTAAAATCTGACAAACTAGTCAACTAACAGACTGAAAAACTGGCAAACAGACAAACTGGCATACGTAAATGACGTAACGAAATAACGTTATAAAATAACTTAACCGAACTGGCAAACTTAAATGACATAATAAAACAACCTACAGATATAATGATGTAACGAAACATCGTTACAAATGACTTAACAAAGCTACGAAATTAAATGTAATTAAATAAAGTATTGAAATGACTTCATATTATATCGTACCGAAACAACGTAATAACCAAATATTGAAATAACGTAATGAAATGTTGGCATGAATAACGTAACAAAATAACTTAGCAAAAAAGTAACGAAACAACTTAACGAAATGAGAATCCGTCAAAATGACAAACTTAGCCCGTTTTTAAACAAAATTAACCAAATCAAGCCAAACCACAAAATTTTTTAGCAAATTTAAAACCTGAACCCAAAATGCACCGCAAATTCAAAGTCCGATTTTATTCAGAGCTGAAAACAGGTTCTAAGCCACACCTAAATAAAACACAAAGATCTTTACAAAACTAAACTGAACCAGGGTTCAAACCTGATCCCGATTTGTGAACCTACACCAAGAAACAGTTCGTTTTTAAGCAGAATTAATGTCCCATTCTGAACCAAGCTGAACTAAGCTCCAAAATAAGTTCTTCTGAACACGATCGGTGAACCAGAACCCCTAAAACGAAGCGAGTTCGGTCAGGTTCTTGGTCGCACTTAAGAATTTTTTCAAAATTAGGCTGAACCCAGAGTCGAACCTGAACCAATAAAACTGTAGTGAATCAGAAATCTATGCTCGGTTCACTCGCTTATAATATTTACTTAACTAATTTAACATAATTTGTTGGCCGCTAGCGGAAGTTCGACTACTAATGCTGTTCAAGAGGTCAGATGATGAGCCGCGTTAGGTTATTGTTGGATTCTTAGTGTGGCCAAAGCTGCCAGAAAACTATGCGGGCTTGAAAGCCAGAGATGAAAACCGAAACCAAAACAGTTCGGTTTGTTTAATCAACAAGTTTAAGGATTTTATTTACTACTAAGAGACAAAATAAAGCTTTTTCGAATCGTTTTCAAAATCCACCATCAATAAAGCGCTTAAAAAGCAATCATAAATGGAATTCCCTACTGAAAATAATGATGAAAGTCTTGCTTAGAAATCTTGGAAAAATACGCAGTATAATGATGATATTTGAAAGTTGAAATAGTCGGATAAAGGTCAGAAACGACAGTTTCAAACACTAAAATAGCGAAATTGAAAAACATGGTGACCCCTGACGAACTGATTTTACATTTTGAGCATCTAAACTATATGCTTTTGAAGGATTTCATAGTTAGATTACCTCAAGCTTAATTCTCAGTAGTTTCAAGAAAAATCAGGCCTGAAAAAGTATAAATTTTAGGTAATTTTCCAGCTTGGGTCAAAATCACGATTCGGTTAGCTAAGAAAACCAGGTTATGAAACGAAACGTTGGTTAAGAATCCCAGAGAAGCACTAAAACCACGCCACTTTGGGAGTTTTTCTAAAACTAAAGGTCATCGTCGTCGTTTCGACAACCAAAAAGCATTTAAGGAGGATCTTCCAGGGTTAACAGCTCTCAAACTCAAGTTTTCACTGGAATTTGGCATTAAAAACTCAATTTTTGCTTATTTACCGCATAAACATTGCGAATTAGCAGGCATAAACGTGTACCAAACATATCTAATCGTTACGGTACTATCAGCAAGTCTCTCTCAAGGTCTCTCTCTCTCTCTATTTTCCATTCAAACTTAGCCTGGCGCTATGACATAAGCTTAAGCTGGTTGCTGGCTTCACATGTGACAATAGCAAAGAGAAAGAGCATCGTCGTCTCACCTGCCATTAGCGACGTCATCAACCCAGACGCCGCTGCCGTGTTGAGTTAGGTGAGTTTTCTTTCGATTTTTTATACATAAATTCTTTTCATCTTCATTTCATTTATCTAAGGTTCTAAGTACTATTTGCACTGCGTAGTTTTTATTGTTGTTTGTTGAGTTGATTAGAAGGCAGAGCAAAGAGAGAGAGTGAGAGACAAGCGCTTTGTGTTGTCTTTGTCTTGTTGTGTGTGAGTGTGTGTGTGTGCTTGTGTGAAGATCAGGTTACACAAGACATTTTAACTATCTCTGGGCTGCGCGGCTCTCTTTGCCCTTTGCACCACCAACGCGCTCTTGCTCTCTCCCTCTCTGGTGTGAAACTCGTTTAGTTGGCTTGGAAAGTTACACCACCTGCCAAGCCCCACAAGTGCTGCCCCCCTCCAACTCTTTCGCCATTTTGTTCTTCAATCAAATTTCTCACCATTCTCATCCATTGAGTTATTAGAATAAATTTTCACGCTGCAGCAACAAAGTTGCATGTTGTCTGTGTTAAAAATAGAAAGCAGGCGCTGAATGGAGAGGCTGTTCGAATGGGTGGGTGGGTTTCAAAGTTTACACAAGGTGTGTATCTTGTAGAACCATCACATGTGTGTGTGTGTATCTGCAAGATACCAAAATAAATAGTGGCCGAATCTGAGTCTGTCTGTATTCCGCTTTAATTATGCCAAATTGCATGCAAAATATCATCTATTTATGGCACACAGAGGCGGCAGTCGTCGGCGGCGTCAATGGCTTCTTTTCATGGTGGTGATGGTGGTGGTTGGGTTGGCTGGTGGTGTCAATGCACCACCAATGCACGCAAAAGTTGATAATTAACGCAGCTGATGCCAAAGTTGCTTCAAAATAGACAAAAGCCTCACAAGAATGTGGCCAGCGACAAAGAGAAAGAGTGAGAGACCCGTTAGCTGCATATTCAATGAGTCCATTCAATCAAACTCATTCAAGTTGCATTTTTTTTATAGTTTTTCTCATTTGCTGAATGAATTTGCATCTCAGTTGCAAAACTATGTAAAGCTCTTACAAGGAAATATGCAAAGATGCTCAAAGCTTTGCTCGTCGGGGTCACCTATTTACGTATAAGCGCTTGCTCTGGCGATTTTCATGAAGTTTTGGGACTATTTGATTTAAAAGAGGAGAGTAGAATGAATTATTAAAAGAGACAGATTACACTAGGCAACAAGGTCTAGTGTAATCTTGAATGGTTGGTGGTGATTCGAGATGATTTTCGTGTGATAAGCAAGACTGCGTTTTCAGAAATTGTCCATCACGTCGAGATTTTTAGTAATTTGAGTTTAAAGTTGCTAAAAGTGCCTATTTTGACCCTTTTTAGGAGCGTTTTTCGGGGAATCCACAAAATTAAAAGGAAAATGGCCACATATTGAACTAAACACCACAACAAGAAGTCAAATTTTTAAAAACTTAAGCATATTATGAAAAAAACAAAGTGAAAAAACCTACTAGGTAGGCACTAAAGCCAATAATAAGGCTTTATGAAGGGTAAAGTTAACTCTGAAAAGCCTCTAAACTGCATATTCGACTTAATTTCGTCATAAAACGGCCAAATATTGACGAAAACTCTAAAAAAAAAAGTCAAATTTTTATAAACCTTACCAAATTATGAAAAAACGAAATGAAAAAGCCTACTAGGGAGGCAATAAACCAATACAAAGGCTTAATGAAGTGTAAAGTATACTCTGAAAAGCCTCTAAAATGAATATTCGATGTAGTTTTTTAGTAAAAAATAAAGTAAATCAGCTCCCATTGCTTTGAAAGTTATTTTTCAGCAACTGGCGCCGTACTGTCGCACAAGCATTTCACTTTGCTTCAAAGAGAAATGCTACTAAAGGGGTTTTTGTAATGAAAAAGGCTTTTGTTGAAATGTTTTAGTAACTTTTCAGTACTATTTTCACAATAAGAGAAAGGTAGAATGCTATTTAACCCTTCTCTATAGCTGTAAGGAGGCCCTAATGATAAGGGACATCCGAACTTCAATTTGGTTCAGCTACAAAAAGCATTTCCACACTATTCTAGAGTGTTTTAACATAAGAAATGTCTTAAATTATAAAGCTTATGTGGTGATTTAAGATTCATTGAGAACTTGTGCCTAAAATCTTTAAAACTGGAGCATAAAATCAGAAAATCTTTAAAGTTTCCTTTGAAAACAAAGTTAAACCCTCATCTTTTAGGGCTTAAAGGGCTGCTCTGCTCTGAAAGCGGATCTTCTGTGGTCACATACGTTCGTTCGATAAGGTGGTGGATGGAAATGGACGGCTGGTTGGTTGGTGGTGACTTCTCTAAATGCCACGTTGAGGCATATTCATTTATGCAACATTGTCTTTTAGTTTCCTTTTTTGGTGTTTGTTGGTGGTGTGAATCAAGCTTTTCAATGGAAAGGCTTTTATTTGGTGGTGGATTGTTATCAGTGAGTGAGTGTGCGTGTGTGTGAATGTTGGTGGCTTGTGGGGGTGGCGTTTGGACTTTTCATGGTGACATTTGGGGCTGGTCATAGAACCAGCCGGAACAAAGGAGCAAAATAACAGTGAAGCTGCCCAGAGAGATAAGAGTAAAAAGCAAGCAAATTGATTGCAGTAGCCCCAAAGAACAAAGAGCCAACACAAAAAATCTCCCACATGTGTGTGTGTGTGTACTCACACAAGTGCAGGCAGAAGAGAAGAGAAAATAAAAGTGAAGCCCTCAAACAAAACTAAATTAAAACCTTTTAATTCTTATCAGTTATAACAAATTTTTGCAAGCTTAAACCCTTTAAGAGAGCTAATAACAAAAAAAAAAAAAGAAAGAGAGAGCGGCCGCCTTAGCTACCCAAGCCAAGCCGTCGTTTGTTACGTTACGTTATTTGTTTGTTGCACCGGTAACGCAGACGACGGCGTCTCTGCGCTGCTCTGCTGCGTTGCTGCCCAATGCAACTAGTTGGCTGCGCTGCTTTATATACAAAAAAAAAAGTGATACGAAAATGTTTTTTGTTTTGCCGGTTATGCGCACATTTTTTTGTTGTTTTTCTTTGCTTTTTGCCTTTTGCTTTGTGTATAAATAACAAATTGATTATGAAATCGGCGGGGTCTAAATTTGTGTGTGAAAATCAATTCGCTTAACCCTTCAAATTGTGTCTAATTTTTTGGAGGTTATATCAATAAAATAATAACGAGCACAGAGAGAACACACGCACACATGTGTATGAGAGACAAAGCATTTAACTAAACAACAGCAAAAACAGACAGACAAACAACAGTTGTTCTGTGGAGTAAGCCAGGGGGGTGGGGTGTGGGCAGGGAGTAACTTAGTTAGATTGAGATCATCAACTGTTTAGTTAACACTTGTCCCCTCCCCTCTCCCCTGCCTTACCAAGCACCAAATGTGAGCAATATAAATTCCAAAAGTTGCGTCATACATTTTGTACATACAAACTTATTTATTTGCAAACAAACAAACAAACTAACTGCAAACATATGTCAACTTTTCTATGGCCTAAACCAACAAAAAACAAACATTCCATGTTTTCACTGAATTTATCAATTTTTAAAAGTGTTTTTTTCTTTTAGTTTTTAATTTTTATTAAAAATTTAAACAAATATTAAAAAAAATTTATAAAAAAAACGTTTAAAAAACGTGTAATATACGCTGCACCAATCAGTATGAACTTTGATACTGCCGTAGCAGCGAACATTCTATTGCTCATAACTTAACTACCGTTCACCTGATCTTTACCAATCCTTTGGCGTATCGATTAATAGTCTTGATTACTAAATATGTCCAGAAGGTACGAACCTTCTATCTGTAAAACTGTCGGAGATATGACTGCAATTATAAGAAGTTTTTATCCCATACATGTCGAACCTCTATTTCTTCATACGTACAGACAGACGGACGGAGAGAATAACATACATATATATACTTTATAGGGTCGGAGATGCTTCCTACTGGCTGTTACAAACTTTTGCACAAGCTTCATATACTCTGTATTCCTCTGGTACAGAGCAGAGATCTGCAAGAGTGCCTGTTTTCTTGACTCAAGTGTGCTCGTTGTAAGAGAGTATGCGTTATGATTCGACACTCAAAATATGCAGTCAGCTCATATACTCAAAAGAGAGCCACAAGAGAGAGAAAGCGTCCAGAGAGAGAGAAGAACACACAAGAGAGAGATCGAGAAACCCAATAAACACCCAGATAAATAGATGATCAGAATGCGATAGCTTGGCGAGTCGCCTGAGTCTCTTTGCAAATCAAAAATGTTTGCTGGGTAACAGCCCAGACCTCTTATTGTAGAGAAATTTGAAAAATTCGATCCCGAAGAGGAAAAAAAGGCCAAGAAAAGTTTGTATAGGGGGGAGTATTAAAAAGTTGGTGCTATGGCATATACTACACAACCAGAGCTATAACATAGCGTTAACTGATTTTGAAGGACTTAAAACAACAGCTATGGTCCTAAAAGTTCACTATTTAGGCCTATTTAGTCTAAAGTTATTTGTATCAAAATACGTCCAAAATATTTGTCTGTGTGAACAAAGCTTCAGACAATACAAATTCCCCGTATGAAGCATTATTTAATCATTTCTTACTGTCGGCTCAAGAATAAGGTCCTTTAGCTGTTTACATAAACAATTGCACCCTGTGTAATGATTAAATTTAAGGCCAATTGGAATTTTACAAACACGCATTTACCAAAACTTAGTAAAGCAGCACCCTGTATAAAACTTTATTTTGCTTAAATTTAATCCTTTCTTATTGTCAGCTCAAAAACAAAGTAATTTAAGCAACCTTTCAATTAGTTTAGCTATTTCAAATCAACAAAAGCACCCTGTATAGTGATTAAAACTAAGAACTATTGGAAAAATGAAGATTTTTAAATACATTTTCAAAAATATCTGGTAAAAATTCATATTAACAAAACTTAATAGGCCAGCACCCTGTGTGAAACTCCTTTCTTGTTGACATTTTGAAAATGAAGTTGTTTTAACGTAGCATTGAATTATTTCAGATCAAAATATAATAAAAAAAAACTGATTCAAGGAATTTAAATCAACAAAGGCACCCTGTATAATGTTTTAACTAAGGGCCAATTAGCATATCTTGCAGCTTTATGAATTTTCTAATAAAAAATCATCTTGCCTAACAAAACCTACTGAAGTAGCACCCTATATGAGGCCGAATTTCACCTAAACTTATTCAGTTCTTGTTGGCATGTTGAAATTGAAGTTTTTTTAATGCAGGATTTAGTTATTGCAGCCTAAGAAAATGCACCCTGTATGTTTCAATTTAAGGCCAATTAGCAAATCTTGCCGTTTTAAAAATTATTTATTAAAAAAATCATCTTACTAAACCAAACCTACTAAATCAGCACCCTGTATGAGGCCTAATTTCTTGTGTTTCTATCAAACTAAAGTTCTTTTAAGGTAGCAATCAGTTATTTTAGCAATTTATATCAATAGAGGCACCCAGTATATGACTTAAAGCCATTTAAGCCTTTTCTACCCCTAAAGTTTAATTCTTTTAAGGCAACTTTCAATTATTTGAGCATAAAATGTCTGCAGAGGCACCCTGTATGGAAATAAATTTGAAACAAACCCAAAGGAACAGCTGTAAGCAAAATATGCACCCTATATGGACCTAACCGCAACTGCCCGAAAGGCACGTGGAGAAAAAGAATAGCGGTACTCACTTCTCACGATGCAGCAAACAGATGCGATCCTTGGCCACTTTCAATTTCTTGGCTATAATCTTCTTCAGGCTCTCCACGCTGATGTGCGGCTCCACGCTGACGCCGAAATTGCCGCCGGTTGTGGTGCTGATATTGAGGTTAATCATCTGCGCTGATGATGACGCTGATGAGGATGACGATGACGAGGAGGAGGCTGCCGTTGATAAACGTTGGAACGCATTGTGGTTGCTGCTGCTACCGATGGCTCTGCCATTGTTGTTGCTGTTAGTTGAAGCCGAGTTGTTGTTGTTGCTGCTGCCACTGCCACACCCAGCATTAGGATTTGAAGTCGATGCCGATGCTGCCGCCGCCGCCTCATTTTGGCCATCGGCAGTGGCCGAATTCGTTGTTGTTGATTTATCCATTAAAACAAAATTTGAGGGGTGGAGGGGAAGGAGTAGGGGGACGCACACACACACACACACACAGGAAAAAAATTATAACAATTTTCTGCTGCTGGCACAGTAAAAAAAAAGTGGATAATTAATTGCAGGAAAATCGCGTAACGGCACACGCGGCTGCGGCTGCGGCTTTGGTTCAAATTCAATCGATTTTCTATATACACCACACCTTACACACACAACGTAACAAACGCACATATAGTTGAAGAAGAAGACGAGACGCGTAGCGGCAACGGCCACCGAGGTTATGTTGTATTTGTGATTTTTTCTTTTTACTGTTGCACTGCCCAGGTACGCTCAAGCGCGCTAGTATGTATGTGTGGGTGATGGTGGACGAAAAAAATTTGGTTTATTTTTTTACTTTTTTATTGCTGTTGTTTTATTTTCAGTTGACTTTTAGTTGATGGTTTTTTTCTTTTGCTTTATTTTGTTTGAACCACACACACACACACTCTCGGGGCCTGAGGAGCGCTGTCGTCCGTCGTCACAGACCAACTAATACAGACTGCACGACTGACCATCGCTCGATTTGGTTCGTTTCGTGCAAGCGAAGCGCTTGCTCAGTTGGCGTCGTCAGCTGTGGAGGGCGCGCACTTTTGAATTTTCCAACTGAGTACGAAGTGAAATTAATATGTGACCAAACAAAGGCCAATAATTGTTTGATTTTTGTTGTGTATGTTTTTAATAGGCTTTTAATTAATTTTTTTTAGGCTATGCCATTAGATTATTGCATTTATTTCTTCAAATGGCTCAAAAAAAAATTTTTGTGTATTTTATTCGAAATGCCCGCGCTGCAACCTTATCGATAGCAAATCGATAGTTGAACAGTTATGCTTTTGCGTTGCTCTGTTACAGTTTTACAGGAAATGTTAAGCGGTTCACGCATTTCTGAGCATTGTTATCAACAGCTTAAATTGTTTTGTTCTCTCGTGATTTTAAACCCTACAAATAACCCCAATAAGCCAAAACAGGCCGGCTAGAGAGAGGAAGACAGAGGCGATGACAAACTTTATCGCTCATCAATAGTTCGATAAACTACAATTCGTCTAGAGTGACCAAAAGAAATTTGAAAATATATCACTAGGTGTGATACACACTTAGGCTGCATTCACACTGTTCGACACATGAGATAAAGTAAAAAAACATAATAAAGTTAAAAAAACAGGTTCAAGAAAAAGTTATATGTTTGAAATACAATCACCCGATTTGGATGAAACTTGTTTCTTTAAAAGCTAGTGATAATAAATACTAATAACATTTATTTTATTTCAAAATATGTAGTGTACTCTGAGCGTCATAAGATTAGCACACCCCTAGGGTTTTGCTTAGTCATAACTTATTGTATACTTTAAAGCCCGAGACCAATACGGTTGGAGTAGAGTCTCACAGTTTTTTTGCAGTTTGTATTCTACACAACCGGTTTTATACATTTTCAACCCCTATGATAATTGGAAAACACATTCTACACACACTTAAGCTAAGTACTCAGACAATTTAAATCTAGACCTTGCTAAAAAGACAAGTTTTTCCGCTGGGGTCTCAGCTAAGGGTACAGTGTGACTGCTCAACGCCAAAATACCACCCTATAAAAACAAAATACCACCAAATGTCAAACGGCTAAGCTCAATCAGCTGTATAGCCAGTCAAGGTTGCGGCGCCACGAGTTTTAGTAGTCTGAAAACTGGCTCAAGCTAAGAGACCAGCTTAAAGTGTTATCAACCGCTTAGCTACCCTTTTTTATATGGAGTTGACACCCAGCTAAATCGACTTAGCTTGTCTGTGTACTATGCTTTATGCAAGACGATGATGTCGATAGATTTTCGATTCAGGTCTTTAAACAAAGAAACATTTACATTATTTTTACATTAATATACTCGACAAATATTCCTAGCGAAAGAACAATAAGTAAAAACTATTCGGAGCGATGCTACAATTAACCGCTCGAAGACATACGAGGTTTGTTCAAAAAGTATCCCAAACACAATTTCTTCTCTCAATCTCTCATCATAAATTAAGGTTTTTTCTTTCAAGTATCTTAACTTCTCTTTTACTTTACTTAGTTTGGTATCTATTCTTACTACATACTCCATTTTCCCATGGTTTGGAACATTATTAATTCTATTTATACAATCATTAAATTTGTCCCCAGTCAGTGTAGAGCAGGGGCCGGCAGCTTGCTATCTGGCGTGCATACGAAAAATCTCACAGCAGCGCTGCTTCCACACACACGGTATAAACTGTTAAAGCTCCGCTGCGTTACGTGTTCGCGACGCAGTCGTTGCTACTGGAAAAGAGAGAAATTTTTGCGGTGCTCTCACACACACCAATGCAAAAACGTGAATGTATTTCTTGCCTGCCTCTGGTGTAGAGCCACAAGCATTTTAAACTGCCTGCCAGTGTGAACACTGCAAAAACCATGCACACAGCATTTGGTCACACTAATTAAGCGCCGGCTATAAAGGCAGCCCACATAGCGGCCGCTCTCACATTGGAATTCAGAATTTGGTCGTGTTCGCTTGCCAAGGGTTGGACTGGTAAGTGACAAAACCATGTGCTTCATCCGAGTTCACCTCCCGCTGTCCAGACAACAATAGACGGTTCAATTAACGCATTTAAATATTTGTTTCTTCTTCTTCTCAACCTCAATCCACCCCCACTGCCCCGCCCCCAACTGACCAATGCCCTCGAACAGCAATTGAAAATTGCGTTGTGCAATTCGAGATCGAATTTGTGGCAAATTGCATTAATTACTTATCGAAGTAGGAGAGGAGAGCAGCAGGAACGAGCAGAGCAACAGTGTGCTGAGAAAGCTTAAAGAGATTGCCAAAGAAATTAGCGGCGGCGTCGCGGCTTTTCACATTCTTTTTTTTTGTTTATTTTGTTGTCGACACGCGACATTATGGCAAGCAGCTCCAGTACGAAGTCAAAAGTCAATGGCTTTGTGGGCGATGTGGAGGAGCCGCTGCAGGATGGGCTTTGCTGCAAGGAGCTATTCTCCAATGGCGATGGTCTCACCTACAAGTAAGTTCTATACACGCACACACACGAGACACTACCTCACACACACACACAGACGCGGACACTTGTAACGGCGTTTATACGAATCGATAAGGCGATAAGAGAGTGTTTATGCTTTTATTGCAAATATGAGGCGACAGAATGCTTATGTTAATTAAAATGCCAGCTAATGACAACTATTTCTAGTTGTTTACATAGATGGAGATGATCCACCCGACAAACGTTTAGGAAATCAGTTTTTGATTAGAGGATGCCTTTTTTTTACAAGCCACCCGACAAACGTTTTTGAAATGATTTGTGAAATCTTGTACATGTTTATCCACCCGACGAGCAAACACACATCAATTTGAGTTTTTGGGAGGGGAAAAAAGTTAAAACAAATATTAAGATTATTATTATTAAGCCGAAATTAAGTTTTTTGTCATCTGGAACGCCTTGGACATTTTCAAAACTACCTACCACTTTATCTCACATAAGCTATCTGTCACATAAACTAACAAAATTTTCAGTTAACAGAGTAATTTGTAAGTTTATCTAACACGTAGCAGCTATTTAGTAGAAGAGAAATCGAACCTTACAATTTACTCTATATTTCCAAGTTTTTGTGACAGAAAGCTCTATGTAGAAGGTCGGCCCTAAATGCTCTAAATTTTCAGATATATTTAGGATGCCGCAATGCAATATTTAACCCAAACATCATAAAAACAGTGCGGCACAATCATATAAATCCGGCAATTCCCCTCGCTTCAATTCGGTATTTTTGTAGGGAGTCGAAATAAGCAACCTAACCCAACCAAAAGAAGGAAAAAACTATTCCAATATATAAAATCCCTAGGAAGCCTGCCTACTTTGCAGACTAATATTCGACTATATCCTACCTGAAACTACCTTTAACTTTGGAAAATATCAACCTTGGTGGATGGTAATGGGCATTATGGATTACTTTTAAACTGGAATTCCATACCGTCTTATAATGTAACCTGGTTTTCTGCAACAGATCCTAACTTTTAATGTTCGTTTTTGATAGAAAATTACATGAATGTAATTACATTTCAGCCTTATAAGAGAGAAATACAGCGTCGTCGTAAACACGAACGATGACTGCCCAGCGTTATTTGATCTTGAAAATCCCTTAAGGTGGATTTTAGAGGGTTTCCTTTTCATTTCGTTCTCTTAAACGAAAGAAACGAGAGAAAAACAGCGTCGTTGAAACAACGAACGTTGAACGTACAGGTTTAATTTATCAAGAAAATCCCTTAAGGTCGATTTTAGACGGGTTTCATTCCATTCCATTCTCTCTTAAGAAAGAAAAGAGAGTCAAAAAGCGTCGTCGAAACGACGAACGATGATCATACAGGTTTAATTTATCTAACTAATCTTTTAAAGGGTCTCAAAATCTTCGTATAAACGCCAAAACTCTCAACTCCACTCACACACAACATACACAAAACCCACTCTCACTGATCCAAATCCATCATGCTCAATCGCACCACTCTTTGTGTTCTTCCCGCCCCACGTTCTCCTCCTCTCTCTCTCTCTCCCTCTGTTTGCGCCACGTTTCGTGCATCCACACACAGCGATTTTCTCATATTACCCGGCTACATAGATTTTGCCGCCGAGGATGTTGATCTCAGTTCACCATTGACGCGGGCCATCACCCTGCGCGCACCCCTGGTTAGCTCTCCCATGGATACCGTAACTGAATCGGACATGGCCATTGCCATGGCGGTAAGTTGTCGCTCGACGCTCCAGTTGTGGTTGTAATTGAACACTTTTATGCGCCTCTCTAACCGCTCACTGTTTCCCACAAAAAACATGACCATGTCGCGTCGTCCGTCGCGCAGCTGTGTGGTGGCATTGGCATCATCCATCACAACTGCACGCCGGAGTATCAAGCGTTGGAGGTGCACAAGGTTAAGAAATACAAACATGGCTTTATGCGCGACCCCTCGGTTATGTCGCCCACCAACACGGTGGGCGATGTGCTGGAGGCTAGGCGCAAGAACGGCTTCACCGGCTACCCGGTCACCGTGAATGGCAAGCTGGGCGGCAAGCTGCTGGGCATGGTCACCTCCAGGGACATTGATTTCCGTGAGAATCAACCGGAGGTTTTACTGGCCGACATAATGACCACCGAACTGATCACCGCACCGAATGGCATCACCCTGCCCATGGCCAATGACATACTGGAGAAGAGCAAGAAGGGCAAGTTACCCATAGTCAATCAGGATGGTGAACTGGTGGCCATGATAGCACGCACCGATTTGAAGAAGGCACGCTCGTATCCAAATGCCTCCAAAGATTCCAATAAACAGTTGCTGGTGGGTGCGGCCATTGGGACAAGACACGAGGATAAGATACGGCTGCAGCTGCTGGTGGCCAACGGGGTGGATGTTATCATATTGGACTCTTCCCAGGGCAATTCCATTTATCAGGTGGAGATGGTTAAATATATCAAAGAGAAATATCCCGGACTGCAGGTGATTGGCGGCAATGGTAAGTAAAGGGAAGCGGGAGTTAACTTATCCAAAGGGTAAACAAGGCGAAAGGGGAACAGGAGAAAATGAGTGCTTCGGTTACGATAAACTGACTTCAGTTTCCCAATTAAGACCACGACTTAGGTCCCTTATTGTACTGACACTAAGAGAGATCATCGAACTTTAAAGAGCTAATTGAAATTAACTGAGTTTCTGTACGGTTTATGCCAGAGAAAGGCTCTACAGAAGTCAGCTTAGCTGATCTTCCTAAAGCAGCTCTTCGAATTGAGTCTAAGCAAGTGTTGTTACCACCTAAAGAAACATTGGTCTTTCGAGCCGGATATAAACCTACTTACTTACATTTTACTATGAACCAAGAAGATATCTTCGGTTGGATTTTAACAGGTGAGACTTATAAAAAATCTCTAGATTTTTCTAGTTCTCAAGCTTTTGAAGTCTTGAAATCAAACCGGGGACGCTCATTTTATAAGCTATTCGTTTATAAACCTAGTCAAGTTCGCCTCTTTACCCTTTGGATAAAGTAACTAAGCTTCGTTGCCCACTAATCCTCATTAAGCATTTCATTATACATTTCATAACTAACCCTCTCCTCCAATCCTCTCCCCTCCCTTCCACCAACCCTTTCCATAGTTGTTACTCGTGCCCAGGCCAAGAACCTGATCGACGCCGGCGTTGATGGCTTACGTGTGGGCATGGGCTCTGGCTCTATATGCATTACCCAGGAGGTAATGGCCTGCGGCTGCCCCCAGGCCACAGCCGTTTATCAGGTGTCCACCTATGCCAAGCAGTTTGGTGTACCGGTCATAGCCGATGGTGGCATCCAGTCGATTGGACACATTGTCAAGGCATTGGCCCTGGGTGCCAGTGCTGTCATGATGGGATCTCTGTTGGCTGGCACTTCGGAGGCGCCGGGTGAATATTTCTTTTCGGATGGCGTGCGCTTGAAGAAATACCGAGGCATGGGCTCACTGGAGGCCATGGAGCGTGGCGATGCCAAGGGAGCGGCCATGTCGCGTTATTATCACAACGAAATGGACAAGATGAAGGTGGCCCAGGGTGTCAGTGGGAGCATTGTGGACAAGGGCAGTGTGTTGCGTTATTTGCCGTATCTGGAGTGTGGCCTGCAGCACAGTTGCCAGGATATAGGAGCCAATTCGGTGTGCAAGTTGAGGTGAGTGGCAGGAAAAAGTGTGTTTTAATCCTACTGAAACTTTTCTTCTTTTAGACAAATGATTTACAATGGACAATTGCGTTTTATGAAGCGCACTCATTCCGCTCAGTTGGAGGGCAATGTACATGGCCTTTTCAGCTACGAGAAGCGCCTGTTCTAACATATGCCCAATGCTGCGTCCTCACAGCAGCAGCAGCAGCAGTCGCAGCAGCAGCAGCAACAGCAGTCGCAGCAGCGGCCTCTTTCCGATTTTGGACGCACTTTCCCAGTTTTTAAAAATTAGCCTTAAAAAACATCAAGATGATTCCCTCGAATTGTATACGTTTCCCCCCCCAAAAAAACTTCTCTTTAATCCAAAAGTCTAAGCTAAGTGTTTCAATTTATAACCTTAAATATGTATGCAATTATTGCACTCGCCAGTTAATGAAAATGAATGTCGCGTACTTACATAGTCAGTACACACACTTTACACACACCATATACAATACAAACACACACGTATATATATACCAGATATATCTCTATCTATATGTACTTAGCATAGATTTAGAAAATCCAAGAAAACACTGAAAATTTTACAAATTTCAATTCTATATGCCAAACTTATTAAATTGTAAACTGAAACTGAAAGAAAATGAAAGGTTTGAAGTGTTATTGGAAATGGGAGAAGGGGTTTTGAAAGGACAGTAAGTTATATTGTTTATAGGGAAAAAGGAAAAGTCTATGCTCTTCCAGAACAGTTTCGAGTGGGTTTTGGTTTTATTAGGTAATACGGAGACCGGACAGCTGATCCTAATTCAAGTGTTGTTATAACTAGACCCCGGATTTAAGGCAAAATCATATTGTGAACTGGTTGACCAATATTAGTTCTGGTCCACCAAAAAATTAAAAGTAGCTACTAAGTTTTATCATTAAATTTAACTAAAGTAAGCCAATCTTACATTTTTCCATAACCAAGCAACATTTTTCTCATTTTGATAATTTTTCTTACAAAAACCACTCAGTAGGCCTTGCATTTTCATCTAAGTAGGCTTTGATTTAGTGTCGAAAAGTTTGCCTTATGGCAAACGCCACACAGTTGTTCATACACCAGTCGGCTTGTCCGCTGGCAACACCTCTCCAGATTCTTTATTTTATTTTAATTTTTATTTCTCAACTATGTAGCAATTGCTCTTCATCCCAGTTAGCTTCGCAGTCTACCAGTGGGTATGCAGAAAAGGAGTTGGGAATTTTATCTCAGTTCAGTATCTGTGTCCCAGTAGGTAGGACGATTTCGTCCAAAACCTTCACAAGACAAACACGGATATAATTCCTGAAAATCTTCTTTTGCTTTTTATTTTGAAACATCGTCTTAGATTGAATTTTTTTTTTTTATTTTATCATTTGAAATTTGCTTTCCACTAATACCATTTTGCAGAGTAGCTTTGCCCATTACCGATTCTCGAAGCCACCAGCCAGCCAGACACTCCATATATTTGTTTTTGCAGTCGCGCCTGGCGCCAGGCTGAGATGCGCAATAGATTTGTTATTTTCGCTTCGAAACTTTCCGTCTTGTGTGCGTGACGAGTCAATTTTTAATACGCCAGCCCGTGAGCAATGGGAGCTGAAAGAGCAAGGCCGTGTCCACCGATGGTTTACTTCAAAACAAACTGATTTGGTCCAATTTTGGGTTTCTTTTAATGCAATGTCCTTGAGATATTGCTGAAAATCTATTTTTGTAATTCTTTTTTTGTATTTGGTTGCACAATTCCTTAAAAACAATAAAAAAAATTAAAAATGTTTGAGTGTGTGGCCTGTTCAAAAGGTTCTCGGCCTCTATAGTAGGGTATTCTAAAAACATGTGTGTTAATTATTCACAGCTTAACTGAAAGCAAAACGGGAAATCGGGCCTTTATGGCATGAAAAAAATGAAAAAAAATTTTATTTGTAATCGATTTAGGACAATTTTTTTGTAGTCCAGTATTCATTCTTTTCTTTCGGGAAATAACCAAGTTAACACCGCTCAACAAAATGGAAGTCAATCTTCCCCCAATTTACCAAACCAACTTTTTCTAAAGTATTCTGTCCCGCTGATCACGAAAATCGACTTGAAACAAATTTCTATCTGTCTAATAGTTTTCGAGATATTATCGATTAACCGTTTTTTTCGAATTTTTTAAAGGTTGCCTGCACTTAAACTCTTAACTTTTTGTTACTGCATCGATTGTAAAGTTTTAAGTGGAGTGTTCTTCATGTAGAGGCGGTTTTTGGATCTCTTTTTTTTCCAACCGCTGTCCAACCGCTATCCAAATTGGGTCGAATTTGGTGTTTCGTGATTTTTATTCATCTTAGTTTTTATTTATTTGCGTGCAGGACCTAAAATAGTGAGCAATCCTCGCTAAACACACGTTTGTGCAAGTTTCTCTTGAACCATTGATTTGATTTTATACATAAGGATCTTTTCTTCTGTCTTTTCTGGTGCAAAAAATTGCCGACGTTTGAAAGTCTGTCTTATTTAAAATCAAAATGTAAACATCTGAGTAGGCCGCTGTTTTAATACGTTTTTAGACTATATCTAACTTCTCTTGGTTGAGTGTACAAATAAGTACTGCTAAAGGTTTAAAAAAAACCAAAACATGGATAAAAGCAGCAGAAACATTTGAAAGGTTGTGGACGAAATCGTCCTACCTAAAGAAAATGGCAAGTTTCCAAATGATATTTGGAATACCACTGGTAGACTGCGAAGCCAACTGGGATGAAGCAATTGCTACATAGTTGAGAAATAAAAATTAAAATATATATAATAAAATAATAATAAATCTAGAGAGATGTTGCCAGTGGACAAGCCGACTGGTGTATGATCAACTGTGTGGCGTTTGCCATAAGGTAAACTTTTCGACACTAAATCAAAGCCTACTTAGATGGAAATTCAAGGCCTACTGATTGGTTTTTGTAAACTATTAGCTAAAAACTAGACTAAGGGCCGATTTCACATCTTCTACATAGCCAAATTCTGGACTTATCCGTCACATAGCAGCTAACTAGAAGATATGAAATCGGGCCTAAGAGTAACCCAATTCATAACCCAAAAATTTGTAATGGTAATTTCGAGTTAAAGCTCTGCTTAAATCAGGGGCCGGCAGCTTGCTATCTGGCGTGCATACCAAAAAAACGGTATAAACTGTTAAAGCTCCGCTGCGTTACGTGTTCGCGACGCAGTCGTTGCTACTGGAAAAGAGAGAAATTTTTGCGCTGCTCTCACACACACCAATGCAAAAATGTGAATGGATTTCTTGCCTGCCTCTGGCTTAAATACAAGAGGATGAGTAAAGCCTAGTAAAATTCTTAGAAAACTACAAATCTAACACCTCCTGATATGCGGGAATTTCCATCAATTGTGTCTTCCATCTCAGCCATTAAAAAATGCCTTAATTTTGAAACAAAACAGCCTTTAACTCCACAAATTTTATACATTTAAAAAACTACAGTAAATTCCACTTTAACTCGCCGCCTTGGCTGGTTGATTTATTCCCTCCGGTTGCTGCTTCTCCGCTTCTATGTAGGCGGGTAGATCATCCAATGGTTTATAGTACAAATGCACCGCCTGGGAGCCGGCCATCATGGCCAGCATGGCGCTGCCCAGGAATTTCATGTACTGACCCCAAGATACTCCAGCTGGCATGTTAATGGTTAGCCCTGCTGCTCCTGCTGATGATTATGCTGCTGCTGCTCCTCAATGTAGTTCTTGGCCTGGCGACGCTTAAAGGTGCGATCTGTAAATAAGAGCAGTACGACAAATTAAGACCCACTCTCGAGAGAGAGACAGAGATAGCGAGTTGATGCCTACAAAAGTTGGTCTCTCCCACCGTCCAGTTAATCATGGAGAACTCCAGAGCAGCGCCCAGCACAAAGAATAGTGGTAGAAACCTGTAGATGCCAAAACGTTGTTTACCAGGCCAACTGTCCAGCAGTCGTCGCACGGAGCCGCTGTAGAGACTCATGCGGGTAGGATTATGTAACTAAAGGTGCCGGTTTAGCTGGTGGGAAGCCTGTATAAGCAAGGTTTGCTATTCTAATTGGCTTGGCTTAGCTCCTTTTGCTAGCCAAGTTAGTAAATAGCAGTATTTATGTATGTTTAAAGCCAAATTGAAAAGTTTCAGTAAGAATTTGGTGGCCGCAGTTTTACTATTTCAATTCCATTTCGTTTCATTCAAAACACAGCTGAGCAGTACTCTAATAGAGTGACCGCATTTGGTATGAGAAGGAGGCAAATGCCGTTGAAGTTTAAAATGAAGAGCTTATACGTAAGGTGAAATCACGAACGCCTGCAATAAAGAGTACCTGCATACCTTATGGTGCCAATATGGGAATGTTTATAAAATATGAACTTGTTTAAAAACTATAAGTGATATGAACAAGCAGTTCTTTTTATTCGATGGGTAATCTTTTATATTAGGCTAAGCAATAGAAGAGAAAAAATTAAACCACTTTGATTTTTTTCTAGATTTTTCATGAACTTTTGAAGTCAACATTGCGAATCTATGAAAAAAATCACTTTTCGATCTTTAAAGCATAAGAGCCCGAAACGCTCAAGTTTAAGCACAAAGTGTTTGTGGCTGATATAGCTGTGATTTTATTCATATTTTTTTAAATCGGTTAAGTTTTTCTGAAGTTACCGCAAATAAACAGAAAACAATCTACAATGTGCCTAGAAAATATTACAAAATGCATCAATAAAATTTTAAATTTGTTTGTCGAATTCGTCGATATTTGGTATTTTAAAATGAAGAACCAATTTGTATAAAAAAATAACACGCACAGGCTAGATCATGATTTCAAATTTCGTGTAAACACAGAGTTTGCAGCAATTTCAGTTGCCTGGCATTCCCTCACTTGCCGCCTGCGGTCACACTCAAAGGCAGTTTCGCTCTCCCTCTCGCTCTCTTGACAACAATTTAATTTGATAAATAAACAGATCTTCAGTTGGACAACATGATACACAGCCTGTTCATTGTTAACAGCAGCGGGTAAGCCCCATCTTTTTAAATACTCTTCAAATTCCACCACAAATCTATCAATCATTCAATTCACAGCGAGGTATTCCTGGAGAAGCACTGGAGGTCGGTGGTGTCGCGTTCTGTTTGCGAATACTTTCTCGATGCCCAGCGTGCGGCTCCATATGTAAGCATGTGCCACGTTCCACTGCCTTTTCTTCTGTAACTTTCTTTTTGCAGGATGTGCCGCCGGTGATTGCCACACCACATTACTATCTCATCACGGTGCAGCGGGAGAGCGTTTCTCTGGTGGCTGCCTGCAAGCAAGAGGTGCCGCCCCTCTTTGTCATCGAATTCCTGCATCGTGTGGTCGACACATTCCAAGACTATTTCGGCGATTGCTCCGAGACTGTGATAAAGGACAACTATGTGGTTGTCTACGAGCTGCTCGACGAGATGCTCGACAATGGCTTCCCCCTGGCCACGGAGAGTAACATACTGAAGGAGCTGATTAAACCGCCGAATATATTGCGTACCATTGCCAACACGGTGACCGGGAAGAGCAAGTGAGTTGGCTTGGGTTCGCTTTGCTTAATCTTTTGCTAATGTTTTTTTTTTCGAAGTGTGAGCACCATTCTGCCCTCGGGTCAGCTGTCGGCCATACCCTGGCGTCGCAGTGGAGTACGTTATACCAATAATGAAGCCTATTTCGATGTCATCGAAGAGGTGGATGCCATCATTGATAAAGCTGGCTCCACTGTCTTCGCCGAAATTCAGGGACATGTAAGTACAATGTCTGGGTATGGACAGTCGCTTCTCATTTGGGAACAGCAGTAATAAATATTTTGAATAGCTTAGAAATTGCAGAGAATTTAGATATGTGCATTTCCAATCTAGCGTGACGTGACACTTGTACAAAAAAGTTATTTATACAAATGGGAAAAACATAAATTTTTGTATTATGCTTAGTTATGGTGCTACTTAGTACAATCAGAAAAACAATGACATCCATCGACCATCAGAACTTCAGGATATAAGCAAAAATATCTAATGTCGTGACGTTACAAAAACGAGAGTGGTTTTTGACTTGTTTTTCAAAATTTTAAAACTCTGCGAATTGGGCAAAACTTTTTTTTAATAGGATTTAATATGTATATTATAATACGGGATTTACACGGTGAAGTTTTTCAGTAAGCTCGCTTCTAATCCTAATCATTACTCTCTTCTAATATATTCAATTAAAGTAATGGAAAGTAATGAACTCGCAAATGTCTTCCAGTTTAGGAAGTCGATATGCCCCATTCGCAAGATGCTCAAAGGTACGATTTCGCACAAAATATTCAACTGTCCTATGCACGGATCCAACTGGTAAACACCTTTCATAGTAAATGGCACATTCGATATTTTTCTTCTTCTTCTTACTAGTCCCAATATTTCAATCACAACCGTTTGACGATCTCGGCCGCTGCAATTAATGCCCGCCACTCGACTCTGTCTTGTGCGAGCTGGCACCAGCTGGTCAGTTTAAGCGTCTCAATGTCTTTCAGCAACTGATCCATCTTCGTTTCGGGCGTCCCAGCCTTCTTACTGTCCCGAATTTGTTCACCCTCCGATTGTACACTTTTTTTTGCTGGAGCTTCTTCATACTTACGAGTAACATATCCAATCTAGCGCAGCCGCTGTTGTTTTATGCGCTTGACATGATCAGTGTCCCCATAGAGCTCATACAGTTCGTGGTTCATACAGGTGCGAAACTCATCGCCAACTTTTACAAGTCTATAAATCCTTCGAAGGACTTTTCTCTCGAACACGCTGCTTTTAGAGTTCGCGCTTCTGCGCCGTATTGCAGGACTGCGACTTGTAAAGCGCAATTTTCGTTTTTCGAGAGAGGGCTCTACTCTTGAACTGCCTACTGAGCCCGTAGTAACATCGGTTTGCAAGAGTAATTCTTCTAGGGATCTCCAGACTGATATTGTCGCTGGTAATTATCGTTCCGAGGTAGACAAAGTTCTTTACAACCTTAAAGTTGTAGTCTCCCATTGCCACAGATTGTCCAAGACGCGTAGACTCACTGCCCGATGAGACTAGGAACTTCGTCTTTTCCCCATTTACCGCTAAGCCCATGAGTTTTGACTGCTTTGCAATCTCCGAAAACGGCCTGCTTACCTCCCGTTCGTATTTGCCGATAATATGAATATCATCGGCATATGCAAGTAGCATTACCTCTTTATAAAAAATGGTGCCCGATCTGTTAGCATTTGGGCACTGGCGCAGTATATACTCCATCATTAAAGATTAAAGAAGTTACACGATAAGGTGTCACCCTGCCTAAGACCTCTTTTGGTATCAAATGGCTTGGAGAGATTCTTTCCTATTTTGACGGAGTTTTGTGTGCTTCTCAACGTCATCATGCAAAGTCAAACGTATTTTGCTGGTAAACCAAAAGTAGGCAGGGCTTAAAAGAACTTTGATCTTATCGGTGTGTCGAAAGCGGCTTTATAATCAACAAAAAGATTATAGGTGTTGTTTTTCGTTTTTTTTTTTTTTTTGGGCCAGCAAAAGATATAGGTGTCTCATGGGTTTTCTCCAGTATTTGTCTCAATGTGAACATCTGGTCTATGGTGGATTTATCAGTGCTCTTTCCTGCTTCTCTAATATAGGTGCACGTGCTCTACTGGTAAATTTTGTAGCTGTAGATGACCCAATACCTGCTGCATGTCTTATTTCAGTTTCATTTTTTTTTAAAGTACGAACTGGTGTCTCATTGAAGTCAAGCCTTCTTGCAATTTGGGTATTCTACGTGGGTACAGAGTATATTATTTCCTACATGTTTAGCTCCCAGTTCTCCCAATTCTAGTGCCACAATATTATTTCTGGATCCTGCTCGGTTTCGCAGCAACTGTTCACGTCGCTCTCATTAAGCTTCCATAATTTTTCAACTGTGTGTTTTTGGTAGAATGTGCTGGAATTAAACCCTCTCTATAGCTAGAATGTCCAGAAATTGTCGTTTGAATCGCAAAGTCAGAAAAGAAATCACACCATCCCAATAAGTTTAGTAAACTGTGGCACTGGCAAAAGTTTGGGTGTTTACATTTAAAAGAAAGTTTTTTCTTGTTTTAAGTAACTTGTCAATCATTTTGACGAGCAGAAGCTGATGATATCCTAACCCTTATAAATATATATCGAGTGTAACGCTTACCATTGGATGTCAAGAATGGCTTTTAATCAGAATTAATTTGAATATCCCATATTCCAAAGGTATCTCATTCTTCTTTAAAAAAAAATTTTTGTTTTTAATTTTATATAGAAGGCACTTTTTAGGTGGGTGTAGGTAGGTAGGTTTTATTACAAAGTGAATTTTACAATGAGAATTTTAAGATATAAAGTATTTCAATTATTAGGTGTGAGGCAATGGCTATAGCCGTCAGCCAGATTTGTTTTTTTTTTTTTTTTTATATTTTTAGTATAGCGATAATGATGTTTATAATTTAAAAATATTCTGCCAATATTTGCCCCTATATTTGAGAGCGTGACAAATAAAGTTTGCGAGCGCCTTCCAGTTTTTCCTTTTAACAAATTTGTTTTTTGGTATTCAAAAAGCGTTGCTTAAGATCAGTTTAATGCATTTTGTAATTGGGCACATTGCGGAAAATGTAGCACATCCAACAGCTCCGAGGTGGCATAAGGTGCATTGCGTGTTTGTCGTCTCCATGGATGCTTATGTTGAGAGGTAGCATTTCCGTTCGAGCTCGACATATTAGGCTGATGTGTTGCAGTGTATTTTCATCATTGAAATAGTTTAGGCCTCCTCCCAGGCAGCTAAGTTGAGAGTTTTAAAGCTCGTTCGGGGGTGCTTTGCTCAGCCAAATTTCTGAAGGAGTTCCTTGTTGAGTCATACATTTTTTCAATAATGTCCATATGAGACTTTTTCCATGAGTTGGGGTCCGATATGTTAATATATCTTGTTCACTGCCGATCCGTTCCCACTCTTGGGGGATTGGAGCCTATTCTCCAGGAGATGTCTTGTAATAATTTTGGAAGCCGCCTATCTGGCATGCTCATAACCCATTGAATGTAATTGAAGGCAAACGCAGTGTGTCCAAATATAACGGGCCACGCCCTTTCAATAGGATAGTTTGGCGTACCTTGGTAGTCTGAATAGCTTTTTCAGAAAAAATCTCTGTAGTTTTTCTACATCCTCAAAAGAGATGTAGCCCCATATTTGAGCAGCGTAAAACATTATGGCTTTTTGTGCCAACTTTCAGCATGAGTGATTGCCTCATTGAGTCGCTTAGTTTTTCCCGCATGTGTTTTTAAGCTGCATGTTCTGCTCAATACCACCCCAAGGTACTTGTAGTGCGTAACTTTCTCCAATACTTCCCCGCTCAAGTGAATATCCCATATTCCAAAGATCTTCATTCTTCTTTAAAACCAAACATTTTCCAGGCTTTTCTAAAATTCTTGATTACTGCACATAGAAGGCACTTTTTATATAAGTATTTCTTCAATTTAGAACCAGTCGAGCTTCTATATAGCGAATCTCAAGGAGATAAGAATAAACTTTGTTATATAGAAAATTCGTAATATAGAATTGTATGAATGTTGAACTAAATTACAGTGTGTTGGAAACTAATTCGCTATGAAGAAAACTTCGTTGTACACAAGTTCGTGATAAAGAAGTTCGACTGTAATTGGACCCTAGATCCTATAGCGAACATTCGGTCTAGTCTTTGTTTATTAAAACCTTTCTTTTCCTACTTTTCCAGATCGATTGCTGTATCAAGCTATCGGGCATGCCCGATCTAACATTATCGTTTATGAATCCACGCCTCTTCGACGATGTCTCCTTCCATCCCTGCGTGCGCTTTAAGCGCTGGGAGGCCGAACGTCTGCTTTCCTTCATACCGCCCGATGGCAATTTTCGCCTGATGTCCTATCACATTAGCTCACAGTCTGTGGTGGCCATTCCCATTTACATCAGGCACAATTTCTCCATTAAGACGGGTGAACAGGGTCGCCTGGACTTGACAATTGGACCCCGTAATACTTTGGGTCGTACAGTGGATAAGGTGAAACTGGAATTGACCATGCCCCGTTGTGTGTTGAACTGCCTGTTGACGCCCAATCAGGGTAAATATACCTTCGATTCGGTGACCAAGACACTCTGCTGGGATGTGGGTCGCATTGATGTGGCCAAATTGCCCAATATACGCGGATCGGTAAGTGAACTAGAGAAGTGCGCAGTATATCAATTATATATGTTGCCCCACACTAGGTCTCCATTACACCAGGCACCACCAATATCGATGCCAATCCCTCGGTCAATGTGCAATTCCAAATCTCACAGTTGGCCGTTTCGGGCCTAAAGGTCAATCGCCTGGACATGTACGGCGAGAAGTACAAACCCTTCAAGGGCGTCAAATATCTAACCAAAGCGGGCAAATTCCAAGTGCGCATGTAGATGAGTTAAATGCTCCTCCTCTAACTCTCTCCTCTTGCCCACAGTCTCCCGGCTTTAATTAAGTGTAAATGTAAAGTGTATTGTAATGTTTACTTTTCTCCCTCTCCCCCTTACTCCTCCTGCCTCTCGCTCTAAATAACTATCTATCTCTCTGTCGCCTGGCAGACATAAATGTTAAACTTCAAGTTGTTTTGTTTTTGTTTTTTTTTTTTTGCTTCGACGTCGCCATATTTGAATCGAGAATCGAGGCAGCAAGAATCTTGTTGGCCACTTGACTGGAAATGAAGTTGCAAGTCGCCAGAGTCGAGTTGAAAGCCCGTTGGCAGTGGCATGGCAACACAAAACCAATAAATTTAAATGAAAATGCAAAACTTGATTTTTCTACCAGAGACTCCAACGAGCATGTACATAATACATACGTGCCTACCATACAGTACATACAGTGGGGAGTCGTTGAGAGGGAATACTTGGAAGAGATTTTACAGATCCTTCAGACTCTTGAACATACAAATAATTATATGTGGGTTATTAGTTTTATGGTGTTTTACCATTAGATGTTAAGTAAGACCCTGCGTAGAAAATAATTATATGTGCAAATCATTTCTAGCTAACAATGGCTGGACTTTTCAACAGGACTATGCGTCAATAGTGCACGTGTGATGAAACGCTTCTTTACAGACAGAAAAATACCTGTCCGTAGCTAATTTTCAATGATAGTCTCTGGGGCATGCTCTCTGTCAAAGTTTTCAAGTATGGGATCCTCTCTAAATTAGCAGTACTAGAAGAATGGGCGAATGTCAACTTATCCAACCTGAAATTGCTACTTGATTCTTTGCCATCTCGACTATACTTAGTTATTTTACTAAAATTATAAAAGTAAATCTTTGTATGTTTGTTTCCTAATCTCGGATTTGGATAAAATTGTACATACAATTAGTGGATAGCCTGAAATATTAAATAGGCTTTGTTTTAATGATTGAAAAACCGTAAAATTGACTAAATTTATTATATTTTAAATGAGCATAGAAGTCGTAGATCGAACTGTAAGAGGTTAGAAAGAAATAAACTTCAAAATATTAAAAAACTAGCTCAATACCCGGCGTCGCCCGTGGCCTTTGCATTATGAGAATATGTTTCAAGTTTCAACTGGTTTCAAATCGACATTACCATTTGAATTCGTCCAACCTTGTTCGAACCATTTTTCTAACCCACACACAAAATGTTAAGTAAAGTTTTAAATTCTCATTATAAGCCTTCAGATCACTTTTCCAATCACAAGTTGAGGACCTAAATCATTTTTATACCCTTGCAGAGGGTATTATAAAATTGTGCGGATGTTTGTAACGCATTGAAGGAAGCATCTCCGACCACATAAAGTATATATATTCTTGATCAGCATGACGAGCTGAGTTGATTTAGCCTTGTCCGTCTGTTTCTATGCTATCTCCTCCGTCAGTTTTAAAGCTATCCTCACCAAAGTTTGCATGAAGTCTTTTGGTACAAATACGCTGCACATTTGTCGGAACCGGCCGGATCGGATGACTATAGCATATAGCTGCCATAGGAACGATCGGTCGAAAAACTAGTCTTAGTGAGAAAAACTTTTTTGTTTTTAAGGGGGTCTTCTCATTCAAAACCCGTTTTTTTGACCCCTTTTAAAAAAATTCTTATTTGAAAACGCAAAGATAATTGAAAACTTTTTTATTTATTGTATTACAAAGGTTCAAAGTAAATAAAAAATTTTTTTGCCTCGATACGAGGGCTGTTCAAAAAGTAATGAGACTTCAAAGTTGGTGGTGAAAAAAGGTGTCGTCACGGCGGCCACGATTCCGGGTCTCCGGAGCGTCCGAAATGAAAAAAAACGGGGTTATAATCAGTATAGATGTAATTCTCGGCTGAACCTCAAACTTAATTTTGTGATTTTTTTGACAAAATGGCGGCCATTCAAAAAAAATTTCAATTTCGGGCTTTTTTTGTAGTTTAGTGTAAAAAAAAATAGTAAAAAATTTTTTAAAATTATGGTCGAGGTTCAGCCGAGAATGGTGACAATTCTGCGTCGATTCCACTTTGTTTCATGAAAATCGGTTCAGTTGAACTGGAGATATCATGGCCGCCAGTTCGAAAAACGTGGTTTCGAGATAAACCGTTTAAAGTTTGAAGTAATTTTTTTGGAAAAAAAAATCAAAAAATGTTTAAATGCAGTTTTAAAGAGCTGACAATTCTCCGTCGAATTCACTTTGTTTCATCAAAATCGGTCCGGTAGAACCGGAGAAAACTTAACGCATAGGTCAAAATACGAGGGTTTAAAAAAAAGTTGCTCAATGAGAAGACCCCCTTAAGTTTGCAGTTGCTTGGGAATTTAGGTCACATTGGGTCACTAAAAGGACTATATCTCCTAAACTAATTCGAGTTTTCGAAAATCCTTTTGGGGATATTTTTGAATATCCAAGCTATAAATAAATGCAAAAACTGAGAAAACTTTTTGTTCTTAATGAAAACGTCCTTATCTTTGGCATACACTTATTTTATATACTTTTACACAATTCTACAAAGTTTGGTCGAAATCGAATGACTATAGCATATAGCTCCCATAGGAACGATCGGTCGAAAAACTAGTTCGAGTGAGGAAAACTTTTTTGTTACAAACTTCGTAATTAACAGTGTATTATGCTTTTCCATGATTTCACCAATTTTGGTCGAAATCAGACATCTATATAGTATACATCCCATACAAAAGTAAGGTCCAAAAAGTAGTCTAAGAAAAACTTTTTTGTTTTCAATGGAAGCTGCAAGGGTATACAAAACTTCGGCCGAGTCGAAGTTAACTTTCCCCTATTTTTGTAGTTGTTGTTGTAGCGGCTAAAGTGTGTGGGTATGTACCAGAGATTTGCAAGAGTGCCTGTTTTCTTGACTCGAGTATACTTGTTGTAAAAGCGTCTTGGATATGATTTGCCACTCAAAATATGAAGTCAGTTCATATACTCACTCATATCGTACTAGTATTTCTGTGACTCGTCTTTGTTTTGAGCGGGTGTCAAATTTACTTGTTCCTGCTTTGAGCGACACTGCACGATGCTTTCGTCTTTGAGTGGGCGGTCGCACGCAGACTTTGCTGGTTATATACTAATTTTACTCAGAAAGCAAAGGTGTTTTCAGCACACATTCTACCAATACTTAAGTATTACTTGAGTATGGCTCTTCGCATTTGTTGGTTTCTAAAGCACGCGTCACGTTTGCCTACTCAGGGTAGGGAAAGGCATATCCGACTTAAATAAGTTTGTATATGAATAAATTTATTAAAGATCCATACAAAAATATTGCTTGTGGTATAAAAATAATAAAAGAGTGTAAGGCTTTTCCACAAACGACGCATCCAAGGGCCTTATTTTTAAACTGTAAACTATTTTCATTAAAAACAAAGGTTAAATGCTCGCTCAAATTTAAAGGGTATGCAAACTTCTTCATACCTTTTTTCAGTGGGCTGACGTCGACGTCAAAGCAGAGGCGTGATACAGGGATGAATTTGACGAGAAGTGAAGGAAACGAACGGAAACCGAAGACATATCAGAGAGCAGACACACAAGGGCACCAGTAAAAAAAAAACTTCACAAAGAGCAAGCATGTGTAAAAGAATACTTAAGTTAATAAGCGATACATAGAAAATGCGTTGCTTGAATTGTTGGTGGATAATTTCACACTCAAATTTTATGGTTCCCTGTTTGTATGAGTATTTCCTATACGCTACGCGAGTGGGGCGAGTGTTTTCGGCACTTAAGTGCGGCACCCAAATATGCCGCGAGTAGAAATACTACTGTATACATTTTGTGGGAGTAATCGGGAAAACTTTTTAACCTTTTAACAACTCATTTAAGCAGGGGTAGAGCCCTGCTCATTTTTTTCCAAGTTCTTTAGGTTTTCAGTCTTCTCCAAAGGTTCGGCTATCGGGACCAGTTGTGCAGCCTTGTTTGCTGTTTAAAGCAGTTTCCACTGTATATATTATTTATCTATCTTTCCCTCTGTCTCTATGTACAAACTTGCATTTTTTTTTGTCTCTGAGCGCGCAAGGAGAAACCGGTTGTTAGTTTGGTTTTAGCTGTTTTTCTGTGTTTTTGCCATCCTGCCCGTTGCAGCTTCTAGCTATTGGGTGCGCCGTGCAACGGTAGCAACAAGCGCCACCAAAGCAAACCAAGGATATGCCTTGGACTTTGGCACAACTAAGGCTAGACATGTTATACACACACACACACACACAGCCAGCCACACATTTCCAGTTCCAGTTCACTTCCAGTGCTACATATTTGGTCGCTTTTAAAGTCATTTTTCAAAGCGTGGGAAACATTCGTTTATTTTGGATCAATTTTTGTTCCTTTCTCTCTCTCTCTCTCTCTCTTTGGTCTCTGCGGATGCCCTGAACGTGCCAACCATAAATGCTCATTAGCGGGCCAAGTTCGTTGCCTAAGTCTTTCGTTTGGCCAGGCATCTCATTAAGTTGCTGCAGTTGCTGTTGCAATCGATAGTGGCACATTATTTTTTCAAGATTTATGTGTATAATTTGCATTTGGTGTAGTTGTTGTTGCTGCCCGCCGGCAATATTTTGTAATTAATTCTTGAACAAGTGTTAAACAATTGAATGCGAGAAATGTTAATGGATCAGTTTTTTATAATTTGTTTAGTTTATTAAGAGATTTGTAGAATGTAATGGAAAAAATCATTACACTGCAACATTTTCAAATCATTTATTTTTAAATGGAAAAAATAACATTTTATAACAGACAAAATGTGATCAGTCCAAGTCCGATGTTAATACCCTTTATCGAAGGGGTATTGCAGTTCCATTACGGTCGGTCTTGCCCGACTCTATAACTTGTTTTTGATGCCTGCAGGGTCCCAAATAACGAAAACAAATTATTTAGATTTGTTTTGTAATCAAAATAGAATAGAAAAAAGCAAACTTCGGATCAGTAGTAGTTTATATCATTTACATTAATAAAGGTTTTTTAATGGTTAAGCTAGCTACTTGAGCTATTTTCCAAACTGTCTTGTAGATGGAGCCCATTACTGGGACTATTTGACCGGCCAGTTTGTATGGGAGTTATACGATATATTCGTGCTGAATCAGATCATATTTATAGAAAACAAAAAAGTTTTTCTTAGGCGCGATTTCTAATAATTTTAGTCAACTTGACAAGCAGTTTAACCGAATTTGCGTGTCTCCTTCTTTGGGGTAGCGCAACCGGAGGAAAAATCACGAACAAGCATTGATGTGTGAGCTGGTACATTATCGTGTTGAACATCCACTTTTACAATTTCGTTTTTTTACAATTTTGTTTTTTTGAGTTGTTTTTTTTCACGCAAACGTTGTATAATTTTTTGCAATTCCTTATTAACTGTACAACCTCTTGGCAGGAACATGATGCACCACAACAATGAAATCAAAGAAAACAGTGAGCAAAACCTTCACATTTGATCCAACTTAGCGTGCTTTTTTTGGTCTTGGCGTATCTGGCCGCCTCCATTGGGATGATTGGGCCTTGGTTTCGATGTCATAACCATATACCCACGTTTCGTCACCAGTTATGACCCGTTTGATCAAACCCGGATCGTCGTTGACGTCATTCAACAACTCTTGAGCGATACTAATGCGAAGTTGCTTTTGCTCAAAATTTAGACAAAAATCGAAGAGCACACAAAAACGTGACTAACCTTTTCAGTTGCCAAAAACAAACTACTAATCGAAATTGGCTGCTAATGCAAACATATGATTAGCATATGTGTCCGAATATAACAAAAACAAAATATCTGTAACACCATTTTGTTGCATCCACTTTGATGGAAAATGCTGGTCCAGTTTTGTCTACTGATTCCAAAACAGGTGTCGGTTTGGTTCCATCAGCTTTTGTTTAAAAGATATGTCGGAAAATGTGTTTTGCATGTTTTGTTTGCTTTGAAAACATTCACACTGACCAAAAAATCTGGTTTTATGAGTCTTATGCGACAGAACACATATCAATACAGCCCAAAAAAATTAAGCGAGCAGCATCAGCAAGCCCAAATTGGCCTTTGTAGAGAATTTTCATTAGTTTATGGCAAATTTTTCAAATTTGTTCGTCATGTACAAGCCAGAGCGGTGGTCGAATTTTTATTTCAACCACTTAGGCATATAGCCCAAGGACCCTTCTATTTCCATAAATTTTGTTGCATTTATATCAGCTTGATGGACAAAGCTACAGGCGATTAATCCTGAAAAAATGAATTAAAATATATGACAAGCTAATTGTTTGTTTTTCCTTACAACTCGACTATCATTCATCCGATCTTTAACAACCCTTTGGCGGATCGATTTATAATCTTGATTACCACATGTGTCTAGAAGGTACAAACCATAAATCTTCAAAACTGTGGGAGATATGCGGTTTTTTCTAAATTGCAGGTGCGGGATGGGGCGAAAATAAACTAGAACTCCCACAGTTTTGAAGATAGTGAAAACGGTTCATACCATTTACACACATTGACTAATCAACATAATTTATCGATCCGCCAAAGGGTTGGTAAAGATCGGAAGAACGATAGTCGAGTTATAAAGAAAACAAACAATTGGCATGTCATGAATTTTAATTCATTTTTTCAGGATTAACCTCTATGAATCAATGAACCGAAAGAAAACAGAAAAAAAGGCTCATGTAAAAATCTTAGATTTGATGCTCCTAAAAAGCGGCTCGCAAACTGAAGATTTTTTAGGAATTTTATGGATTTTCAGCCTTGAGCTTGAGTTAAAAATTGACGGAAAACTAAAACCTTATTCGGAGTTAACTCGATAACGCAAGAAGATTTCTCTGTAGGCGAGAGAATAAATTGAAATTCCATACATACCTTTCATTTATAAGTTCTGGTTGTTAGTTTAGTACTTAGTTTTGCCCACGTTCGCAAAAAAACTTCCACATGATCGTGCATTATTTACACCATTTTTGCTGTCAATAGTTCGTTAAGATGGAATTTTCTTGAGTCCAAGAGCAAAATACTGAAATCAAGCAGAGATTTCTGAGATCAATCTCTATGCATCTCTACATCTTCTGGGATGTAAGCATTGAAAAGCCTCGAATTCATAATTTATAGAAAAATCCTTGAGTTCAAGAATAGATCTTTCCGGATCCATTTCAATGTTCCAACTTGCGCACAAGAAAAACGATAGACTGATAGAATAAAGTCGTTGGCTATACAACTTGGTCCTTCGAGCCGGATGATGGCGAATAAGACGTTTTGGATGGACGGGGTATGAAGTCTTTGCCGGTGGAATTTCAACTAAAACAGCATTTACAGAAGTCAGCAGCAGCCAAAGTAGTAGTCATTGACCATCCACCTTCTCACATTTTCATGGTCCTTCGAGCCGGATGAAGACGAATGAGTCATTTGATGGATTGAATCTTTAGTCTTCCCCGGTGGATTGTCGCCTCAAAAACTTTTATGGTCCTTCGAGCCGTATGAAGGCGAATAAGACGTTCAGATTGATTGAATTTGTGCATTTACAAAAGTTAAGTACATATTGGCAATGCACCTCTCACATTTCCATGGTCCTTCGAGCCGGATGAAGACGAATGAGCCATTTGATTGATTGAATCTTTAGTCTTCCCCGGTGGATTATCGTCTCAAAATCTTTTATGGTCTTTCGAGCCGTTCGGTGTACAAGACCAAATATATTACGGTTCAAGAAAAACTGGGATTACTCTACTTTTGTCACATAATGTGGTTGATTTCGGTAGATTTAGTCCAATCAGAGTATAGTACCTTAGGCACCCTTACAAGATGCGAGAAAAGTAGTACAGTAAATACTTGTGTATTGAATCGATCCCTATAGTTAGTATAGTAAAGAAAGGTATAAATTTAATTACCTTTCAAAATAGAAACTTTCTTCAGACATTGTGTGGGCCCAACTAGCTTTCTTTTGTAGTGCAATAACTGGCACTTTACACATATCATTTTCATTAGCTACCAAAACTTTACTCAATGCATTTTCACGCTCCCATTTTGTGAGAAAATCCAAACAAACTTGCAGACTCTAAACTTAACTCTAAACGATATGCTAAATGATACAAAAACTATGTAAGCAAATGCAATTGCAGGCACCAAAGGTAACAAAAAGCAAGGCATGTCGCTCTACTTACGATGGGTAAATATTTAAACAAATTGATTGGCTTTTAGTTTAAACCAAAGGTGGTGAAATTTTTACCATCAATAAAGTTTGTAACGAGTTTTGATTATTTGTAACTTAACAATAGAGTGAAAGCTTCATTGGGCCTTCTAACTCTGCTCAGCGCAACCCTTGGAGTATCTCTACATAGCGACATGCATTTGTCATTAGCATTTGCAATTTCTGTTCAATATAATTTATGCAACTTGTCGCCTGTCGTTGCACTTAGCAAATGTTTAAGCTCATGTTTGTTTGCTTGTTTGTTTTTATTTATTTTTGTGTTTGGCAAGACAACACCACAAACAACAACAACAACAACAAAAAGGTGCGAATGCCGCAAATTGGATCGTCCCACTGTGAACAATGATTTCGAGACAGCGTTCACTTTTGATCGTTATTGTCGCGTCTGGCCGGGGGCTAATTAGAAACGCTGATTGCGATGTGTTGTTGTCCGCAGAACAGAACAGAAAAAAAAAACACACACAAATTATTACAACATCGCCCGAAGCGACGCGACGCCTCTGGTAAATGGTTGGTTTAGTGTATGCTTATTAAAAACGATTGAAACTTCCGCAAGAAGATCATAAATACGAGCGTACACTTGGGAAAAAAGATCAAGAAAATTCTGCAGGAAGCAGCTGAGAACTCATAAAGAATATATATATTCTGGTTCAGTATGACTAGCTAGGTTAATAATCAAGTTCTGCAGATCAAACTTTGAATGAAATCTTGAACAAACACTTTTCATCCTCTTCAGTTTGATGTCATTCCTTATGTAAAATCACGCGCTGAATCCGAATCTGGAGTTAAGGGGGGTCTTCTCATTGAGCAACTTTTTTTTCGACCTTTTTTTTTTGCATTTATTTATAGCTTGGATATTCAAAAATATCCCCCCCAAAAGGATTTTCGAAAACTCGAATTAGTTTAGGAGATATAGTCCTTTTAGTGACCCAATGTGACCTAAATAACGAGCTTGACCTTAACCCTAATTCCCAAGCAACTGCAAACTTAATTAAGCGCGTTTATCTCGAAACCACGTTTTTCGAACTGGCGGCCATGATATCTCCAGTTCAACTGAACCGATTTTCATGAAACAAAGTGGAATCGACGCAGAATTGTCACCATTCTCGGGTGAACCTCGACCATAATTTTAAAAAATTTTTTACTATTTTTTTTTACACTAAACTACAAAAAAAGCCCGAAATTGAAATTTTTTTTTTGAATGGCCGCCATTTTGTCAAAAAAAAATCACAAAATTAAGTTTGAGGTTCACCCGAGAATTACATCTATACTGATTATAACCCCGTTTTTTTTTCATTTCGGACGCTCCGGAGACCCGGAATCGTGGCCGCCGTGACGACACCTTTTTTTTCACCACCAACTTTGAAGTCTCATTACTTTTTGAACAGCCCTCGTATCGAGGCAAAAAAAATTTTTTTATTTACTTTGAACCTTTTGTAATACAATAAATAAAAAAAGTTTTCAATTATTCTTTGCGTTTTCAAATAAGAATTTTTTTTAAAAAGGGTCCAAAAAACGGGTTTTGAATGAGAAGACCCCCTTAAATCGATATTAAAAAAAAAATTCACCTATCTCCTCCGTCAGTTTTAAAGCTATCCTGACCAAACTTTGCACGAAGTCTTTTGGTACAAATACGCTGCACATTTGTCGGAACCGGCCGGATCGGATGACTATAGCATATAGCTGCCATACGAACGATCGGTTGAAAAACTAGTCTTAATGAGAAAAACTTTTTTGTTTTTAATGGAAACGCCTCCAAAGTACGTATTTCTTAGTTTACTATCCTTTCCTATGATTTCACTAAGTTTGGTCGAAATCGGATGACTATAGCATATAGCTGCCATAGGAACGATCGGTCGAAAAACTAGTTCTAGTGAGAAAAACTTTTTTGTTCTTAATGAAAACGTCCTTATCATTGGCATACACTTATTTTATATACTTTGGACACAATTCTACAAAGTTTTATCGAAATCGGATGACTATAGCATATAGCTGCAGTATGAATGATCGGTCGAAAAAGAAGTTCAAGTGAGAAAAACTTTTTGTTTTAAATGGGATCGCCTCCAAATTTCGCAATTAACAGTGTATTATGCTTTTCCGTGATTTCACCAAGTTTAATCGAAATCAGACATCTTTATAGTATAGATCCCATAGAAAAGTAATGTCCGAAAAGTAGTCTTAGAAAAACTTTTTGTTTTCAATGGAAGCTGCAAGGGTATACAAAACTTCGGCCGAGCCAAAGTTAACTTTCCCCTATTTTTTTATGATTCCACTAAGTCGGGATTAATATTATCTACTCAATTATGACGAAATTATTGAAAATCGCATGAATATGTCGAAAAGCAGTCATATATGTATGTAAAATGGCCGTTTCTCTCATTTTCCTAAGTGTACCAGTGCATATCATCCAGAATATTTTAGGAGCATATTTAGAACATTCATGGCCTGTCTATGGCACAAAGTCTGATAAAGAATTGAGAGAATTGTTTCCCTTTTAGAGTTGTTGTTTTTTTTTTTTAGTGGTTTACTCATTGTGACTTAATTACTTGCCGCAGTTTGTTTTCTTCTTCAATAAACAAAGCCGCAAAAAAAGTCACCAAAAAAAAATATGCCAATCGCAGGGTCTAAAATGAGGATTTGCATACAAAGTCACTTGGCGATAAACAAATGTATGTATGCGCGTATAGTACAATATGTACGAGTAGTTGGAAGACAGAGACCGATAATTGGGCTGTGTCTATGCTAATGCAGGCATTTTAATTGATCTATGTTTTATACTGTCCTTTGTTGTGGTTGTAATTGTTGGGCTTAGATTTTTGTGATATGATAAATGGAAATATTTAACAATTGTCATTTATTAATTGGCACAAGTTAAAGGTCATCTAAATGAAATTAACAACAAAATGCGGTTAATTATAAATGAGATTTTATTAAATGAATCATTAAATACTCGAAATGATGTTACATCAACCAGATGAGCTTCTCTGAAGCTTCTGCTTTAGATTCAAAGTTTTTATAACAAAGAAAATCATATAATTATAATCAAAGAAAGACCAAAGTAGTGAATAAGATAGATTAGGAAAAAGTATAAGAAAGACACAACAACAAAGCGCAAAGATTTATCATGTTTCATAGTCACCCAACCGAAAGTGTATGCCTTGCATATGAAAATTCAATTTCATAAATTCATTTGATGACATTTTGTCTTGCCGAAGTCATGCAGCCCAGACACACGCACATTTTTTTGTTATGCTGCAACATTTCTTATTTGATTCGTTTATTGAGGGCATGTCTGGGCAATTGCAGCGTTTAATTTAATTTGATATGCTAATTTTTGCTCAACATCTTCAATGCAACAACTTAAAGTCAACGTAGACACATATTTACTCGCATGTCCCAAGACATTTACACGGTATTGTTATTTTGTGGAATTGCCACACTTTCTACATAACTAAGTAACTGCGTTAATGGGGCGGCGATTTTGTGTACTTTGTGAATTGCTCAAATTGTTTTACTTCGATTGCCACAGTGTTTACTTTAGAATGGTGCAGGGAAACGCATTGTTTAATCTATTTCTTGCGCGTGTCAATACCAATTCAATCACAACAGCACCTGTTGAAGCTTTATTGCACTTTTGAACCGGTTCAGCGGGGAAAATATTTAGTTTCCCTCTACAAACTTACACACCAAATATTCAGTTCCTAACTTATATCGTCTTGAAGTTATGGTTCTGAACCAGTTCTGCTGTTTGTTTCGGAACTGGGAAAATTATATTAAGCATCATACTACCAACCTATACACCAAATTTCAAGTTCATAGCCTTATAAATTTCAGAGTAATGCTTCTGAACCACTTTTGAACCATTTCTGCAGAGTGGTTCGGAAGCGGGAATAATATTTTGCTTCACTCTACCTACTAAAACACCAAATTTCCACTTCATAACTTAAGGGGGTCTTCTCATTCAAAACCCGTTTTTTGGACCCTTTTTAAAAAAATTCTTATTTGAAAACGCAAAAGAATAATTGAAAACTTTTTTTTATTTATTGTATTACAAAAGGATCAAAGTAAATAAAAAAATTTTTTTTGCCTCGATACGAGGGCTGTTCAAAAAGTAATGAGACTTCAAAGTTGGTGGTGAAAAAAAAGGTGTCGTCACGGCGGCCACGATTCCGGGTCTCCGGAGCGTCCGAAATGAAAAAAAAACGGGGTTATAATCAGTATAGATGTAATTCTCGGGTGAACCTCAAACTTAATTTTGTGATTTTTTTTTTGACAAAATGGCGGCCATTAAAAAATGATAAATCGATTTTGGGCTTATTTTTTTTAGTTTAGTGAAAAAAAAATAGTAAAAAATTTTTTTAAAATTATGGTCGAGGTTCACCCGAGAATGGTGACAATTCTGCGTCGATTCCACTTTGTTTCATGAAAATCGGTTCAGTTGAACTGGAGATATCATGGCCGCCAGTTCGAAAAACGTGGTTTCGAGATAAACGCGCTTTAAGTTTGCAGTTGCTTGGGAATTTAGGTCACATTGGGTCACTAAAAGGACTATATCTCCTAAACTAATTCGAGTTTTCGAAAATCCTTTTGGGGGGATATTTTTGAATATCCAAGCTATAAATAAATGCAAAAAAAAAGTCGAAAAAAAAAGTTGCTCAATGAGAAGACCCCCTTAAATAGTCTCCAAGTTATGCCTCCGAAGCACTTTTGAACCGGTTCAGACGGCTGGTTCGGAACCGGGAAAACTATATCTAACATTATACTGTGGCAACTCTACCACCACTAGACACCAGCGACTATCGATTACTAGTGCCGTTCGACGTCTAGTTACAGACTCTCGCATCCGCACATCAACCGAAAAACAACCGATTCTGGATCAGTCGTGTCTACAACGCGCACGTCCGTGAACCTGAATAGCAAAGCCTTCAACGCGAAGCAACAAAGTCTTCATCCGAGGCAGCGAATAAGCCTTCAACGCGAAGCAACAAAGTCCTCATCCGAGGCAGCGGAAAATTCCTCAACCGAGGCACATCGATTCTGGCTCAGTCGTGTCCTACGCGCTCGTCCGTGATCCTGAACAGCAAAGTCGTCAGCTAAGCCACCTCGAAGCTTTCCACGAGAGGTAACTTCCTCCTCCACTGAAGCAACACGAAGTCCTCGACCAGAGGCGACTTTAACCTCAACTTAGGCTTCTCAATCAAGGCAATCGAAACTGCTCAGATTGATGGAATTTTATATTTCTTTTGAAAACAGCTACAAAATAGTCCAGAGAATCTGTGTAAAATGGAATCGAGTAGTTTTTAGTTAAAATGATCCTGGAAATTGCATGATTTGGCAATTGAAAGCATCTGCTTGCAGGTCTCGTTGGATATGTTACTATCATAAAATGAAAATATGTTTTCTATAATCGTTCCCATTTTGAAAGCAACAATATCTTCTTTTCTGGAAGTCGATATCAATCTAAAAGTAAACCAATATGTAATACAGGCATGTAAAGGGTGATTTTTTAGCTATTATCTTTTTGGCAACACTGTTTAAGCAGCTCACGCACGTTTCGTGTTTTGTTTCACTGTCAAACATCTTCAGTTTGGTCTATAATTTAACCATGAATCGTCTTACAAACGAACAACGCTTGCAAATTATTGAATTCTATTATCAAAATGCGTGCTCTGTTAAGAAAGTTCATCGTGCGCTTCTTCCATTTTATGGTCAGTTTAATCCACCCACTGAAGCGGCTATTCGGGCTATTGTGACTAAATTTGGCACCAAATTTACATTGTTGGACATTAAACCAGCAACACGCTTACGTAGAGGTATAAATCTAGGTATAAATCTATGAATAAATTTCTGTTTTCCTCTGCAATAAAATAATTTTCAGCTATTTGCCACCACATGGCCCATAAGCCACACCTTACGTAAGTCGTAGCGTAATGTCATCCATTGTGACGATCATCATCAGGGGGGCAAAGCCGATTCAGTAGGCCTGGACCAGGGGATTGTACATTTTATTTGAGACACAATTTATTTATTTAAAACCCAACAATTGCGACTATACGTAATACTGCTAGCTTGTGCCTGTTGGATTTATTGTTATTGTTTTTTTATTTTTGTTTTTCTTTCTTTTTGTTCTTTATTTTCTGCTGCTCAATACAGCCGAAACAGCCACAAAAACCAGAGCAGAATCAACAATTGACTGTGAAAGTTAAACAAATGGATTTTTTTTTTGCAATTTGTGTAATCAATTTGCATCTGGTGGTGGTGGGATAAGCACTTAAATGTTTACAGGGGACAAATCAGAGGTCTATTTTCTTACCTGGATGATATAACCAGGGATGCAAACCGGTTCGAACCCGGAATTCCGACTATTAATTTACTGTGAACCGAACCTTGAACCGAATCTCTTTAATAATAAAAGCTGAACCTGTACCTGTTCCGAACCTACAGTTTCGGTTCGGTTTAACAAAAATGATAGACAAAAAACAATTGTGACCTACTGCCTAGCGACTTTTTCTGTTATCTGGTCGGTTTTGGGCAACTGAGTCTTAAAATCGTCAGAAAAGTTTAAGGGGGTCTTCTCATTGAGCAACTTTTTTTTTCGACTTTTTTTTTTTGCATTTATTTATAGCTTGGATATTCAAAAATATCCCCCAAAAGGATTTTCGAAAACTCGAATTAGTTTAGGAGATATAGTGAATTCGACGGAGAATTGTCAGCTCTTTAAAACTGCATTTAAACATTTTTGATTTTTTTTTCAAAAAATTACTTTAAACTTGAAACGCGTTTATCTCGAAACCACGTTTTTCGAACTGGCGGCCATGATATCTCCAGTTCAACTGAACCGATTTTCATGAAACAAAGTGGAATCGACGCAGAATTGTCACCATTCTCGGCTGAACCTCGACCATAATTTTTAAAAAATTTTTACTATTTTTTTTTTACACTAAACTCAAAAAAAGGCCGAAATTGATATTTTTTTTGAATGGCCGCCATTTTGTCAAAAAAAAATCACAAAATTAAGTTTGAGTTTCAGCCGAGAATTACATCTATACTGATTATAACCCCGTTTTTTTTTCATTTCGGACGCTCCGGAGACCCGGAATCGTGGCCGCCGTGACGACACCTTTTTTTTCACCACCAACTTTGAAGTCTCATTACTTTTTGAACAGCCCTCGTATCGAGGCAAAAAAAAATTTTTTATTTACTTCGAACCCTTTGTAATACAATAAATAAAAAAAGTTTTCAATTATTCTTTGCGTTTTCAAATAAGAATTTTTTTAAAAAGGGTCCAAAAAACGGGTTTTGAATGAGAAGACCCCCTTAATAAAACAAGGAAGAAAGTCGGTCAAGCCCGACTATATTATACTCTGTACCAGTTGGGGTCGCCGCTCGCATTTGCTCTAGATTATATTATATAAAATCGGTATACAGGGAACACCACGAAGAGGCCATTGCAATAGCAATGGGGTTACTGAGTATCGAGTATATATCGTACCCAACATGTTTCACATCAAGGCCCCGTGAGTGTTAGTCCCACTCATACCTATTTTTTATTAACACTGTGTTTAAGCATGGGCTGAACCAAGGTTCGAACCAAGACCTCGAACCTCAAATTTCCGAACCTTAACCATTGGTAAATT